>LOND01005247.1:13993-29950 GCA_014220965.1 Paragonimus kellicotti
AGGCTCTCTGTGGATCGTCCGTTAACGTACCGTTGCGCACAGTATCGACTAAGTTTCATTTCGTCTCGAAAAGTGGATTGTTCCGAGTGGAATGTGATGTGAATGGCTGTTAACGAAAAGTGTTGGAAACCTTTTAACAACACAGATGCCATAAAATTCGGTGGTCTAATCGTACTTGTACTTAGTAGACTGAATTGATATATTTGGCTGGGATTTTAATCAGTTCAACAGTCTCACTGCCATAACTCTGGTAGCTAGTTCCAATCCTGATGCACCGGCCATACACGTGCTTTTACTATAACGGAGAAAGATTGGCTTTTTATTGGTTTGTGATGATAAAATAGACAATTGCATCACATTTAACCTCTGACGTTTAACCGGGTGTATGTAAATTGACATGTTTGGATAATTCGATCCCATGGAATTTAATACCTCTCAATGTCGGTACTTGTTCCACGTCGAATCAGGTTCTCAGTCTTCGATTCTGTAACTCCAACACTGTAATCTGCAGCGTCAACCCAACCTAGTTTGAGTCATGAGTGCCACGCTAGCATGTTTTCTCTACACCCTTCAAACCTCAGTGTACTTGCGAATCTGTTGAATAGTATCTGTAGCACCTTCTACCTCTTTAGAACTACGTTAAAACAGCACTGTTCTTACATTCGCCTCGTCAGTTCTTGTGACTTATAGACCGGTGACATTTTAACCAGGTGTGTGCAGCATAGCGAACACGGATCTGCTACATCAAGTAGAACAATTTTGCCGAAGTTTCGTCAAACTGATATGGTTCATTGAAAATTTCATCTGAAGACGGTCTGGTCACCTGGTTTTCTTCACCAAAACGTTTATAAATTATATTCCTCTTCAGGACATAACTTTCATCCGTATCAAAAACTGTGAATCATCTGAGCTGTTTGTACTTGGTTGTCAGTCACCTCTCCATTGGTCATAACTATGGATCCTTTTATAACTGATCCATGAGATTCTGGATTATCATCAAACCATTGTATTTCTAGTTTCAGTGGGTTTTAGTAGAGTGCTTGGCGTGTACACTACTCTTTTCAGGAATCTGAGCAGACAGTTCTTATTTAATGCCTGTCTCAAGGTTAAAAACTGGTTCAACTGTTGTTTTTTTTCCAACATTTTTGAGTGGTCTACTTCCATTTGTTCAGTTCCGTTCGTTCGTTAAACCCATGTACGCGAAGGTTAGTTGGTTGGAAGTAACCTGTCCAGAATTTTTTTTGATGCTGGAGTCGACAACTGTTTCACATCTCGAATATTCCGCTTAATTGTGCAGCTTCGCATCTGTTATGAACTGAAGATGCGCCTGCAATTTGCTCTAAACGCTTTCCGTCGGAATGTGTGAAATCCCCCAAGTCAACTCTCTTTTGCAAGACGGATGACCAGGAGGCATCAGAATTTGTCCTCATTGCAACGGACCACTTTACTTATTTTCCATTCCTCCTAATGCTTCTGATTCGTCCTTCTTGAAGCCCAAGTGATGTTTAAACAAACTATACACGCACTTTCCAACAGCTAGATTAGCAAGCTGTACAGGCGGGCAGTCTGGGACTAGACATGTGTTGCATCTCCAAATTGTCCATCCACAATCCCAGCGTTGTAATTCATTTGGATTCGCATTGAATAGTGTCGTGAATCAGCTGTTCTTTCTCAGTCTGTGGTGGCGATGAAACCGAACCTCGTGGTTAGGTTTGAGTAGGAATCCCACTGAGCTGTTGTGCGAAGCAGTTTACTCGGCTAGCTCGCAATAAATATTCGTTTGTGTGCTGCCAGATTTAGTAGTTCGATCAATTTCTGTCCACACAGAGCAGAAAGAGGTTGTTTATTTGACATGTCTGTATACGTCCACATATCCAGTAGTTCATCAGCTGCTGTGAACACTTTTTACGACACTCTTCTTTATGGTTCAGGGCAAATTAAGCACTTGGATGTCATTTGTGCTAGCCGGCTATATAAACGTGCAGTTGGGTCGTTTTACCTCAGAAGAGGTACGGCTAGGCGGTTTGTTCACCATCCAAACGCGACGCCCTAATACTGGTGAACGGCTGTCACTATTACGTGCATCTCACAGATCTGAGGTCCCATTGGTTACAATTTGTTACAATATCTGTTTGACCTGAAATTTGATTGACCACTTATTGCTACTTTATGAACATCCATTCATTAACATTCATAGACCCTCGCCATTCGCAAATCTCAAACCCATGGACCCGGGTTTTCACGTCTTGATGTCTCCTTGTTTGGTGTGAAACGTTTGCAACCTAAATGCCAAGCTGGTCTACTTGTACAATTCTGTTGACAGTGATTGTGATATTCGCTTGACCTGCAGCAAAAAAAATCTTTTGTTCGGCACGTAATTCAGTTTGTTGATTGATACGTTGATTCATTATTCTACTTTCCTCACTAACTCGAGACCTATTACCGCTTGATACTAATCACTGGATTATATGAGAGTGCAGTGCTTTGGATTTGGCGCAGTGGCAGGAACAGAGTATATCGACGCTAAACAGTAACGACGCCTGACTACCTATCACACGGCTGCTTCTTCATCCAAGGTTGCCGCTGGTACTGTTTTCATTCTTGGGTAGCTTGGCGACACCTAGCCCGCGTGTAGTTCCAAAACCACCTCATTTTGAAGGTTTAAGTTAAAGTTGTTTATAACTGTTTTTCAATCTTCCCGGTCATTTTCTGGGAATCACCAATGGCTGGGACTAGTATGGCTGTTTATCTTGTCTTTTAAAGTTGTTAGTGCTCACAGTAATTTTTACTTATTTTACGAATGAACGTAGCTTTTGTTTGCCAACAGGGAGCCTCAGGAATGTTACGTTAACAGTTGTTTATGATGTACTTGAAACCTATTGAAAATTCCTTATTTCCGAATAATTTGAGTAATCGGTTACAGGTTATTCTCACATGTCAAGTTAATCTTATGCGACCCTTTTGATTTCAGCTCTTAGTGTTCACTCACTGTGTTGCATGCTGGTCACGTGAACAGGTGACTTGTGGTCGCATATGTTGGTGTAGATGTTAGATGGAAGTCCGGCAATAGTGTACGTTCATCTTAAGCTGATACAAAACATTGGTGCACTTGATGTTTTCAAACGAAATAGATTACAGTAGAGCACCGCTATTACGAAAAAGTGGTAGTTACGAAGAGAATGTCTTCTTAATGTATAGCAGGCTATTTGGCCGAGTTGTCTGTGAAGTGAGTGCACTTTATGATGCGGGGCAGTGAAAGCCGTAAGGAAGCTGTCTTGCTGATGACGCCTTACTTTCACTTACAGCTCGGTTGTTTGTTTGCAAGGTGTAGGCGCCTTGATGTTGTATGTTTGAATATAGACGTAGCTATTTTTAGTAGTTAGGTCCACTTCCCCTCCCCTCTTTTTCTTCTTTCTTCCTATATAAGTTTTTTTCTTTGTTCTTCGTGGTTGTGGCAGTCAAGCATCAGTGTGAACCACTGATGTATTGCTGTCTATGATGATGATAGCAGGCTATTAAAAGCTGCTTTTTGTAGCAAAATAACTTCTGTAGACCCACGGCTTCCGTTATAATTGGCGCTTTACTATGATCATATTCGCCGATGTGTGTTCACAAACTCTAATATCAGCAGATCTGTCACATCTTTTGTATGACTGCGTTATTTTTCAACATGCTTTTTTGCCAACTCAGGTGAGAAGTTGGCATATTGCTTAATTTGGACACAAATAATCAGCTTTCCTTCAGTATGCTTTCTATCTCTACTGTCTCTTTCATTTTGAAACAAGGCTTTGTTTTGCATTCACCGTTTACTGATGGAATGCTTTGAATCTATTCGGTTCACTTAACGCGGCTATGAGAAGTGTACGCATATTGCTCATAAACAGGCTATAATCATAATTTAATTGTAGTTCGCTTGCACATTTTCTCTTTTGCAGTGAATTAGTTTTGTTTATAAAGTCATTGGTGTGTATGTGTTGACTGTCTACCAGCGTTTTGCACAATCATTTTACCCTGTTCTATCTGTATGATTTAATCGATCGCCGACCAATAAATTTTTACGTCCCCACTTAGGTACCACGAGATTCTGTTCATTGTGGACACTTGTCAGGCCGCTTCTATGGGCCAACTTGTCTACTCCCCCAACATCATTACCATTGGCAGCAGCGCAGTCGGCGAAGATTCACTATCGGTAAGATAACGCTGATAACATCTAGGTGTGTGTTTCATTTATGTGGTTTTCTGTTTCATTTTGTCCCGCTATTACCACATTCGTTTTTCGTATGCTCTTTTCCTTCACCAACGGTAGAATCGAAACTATAATCGATTCCTACGATCCCTGCGCTACAGCCCTTTTGAACAAATTGTTATTTGTATTTATCATGTTCTAGCGGATCCTAACCCACCAATCTTGTTCCCACGCTTTAAACAATCAGGCTATTGTCATACCGTTCGCCTGCATGTTTTTTCATGGTGGGTTGCCATCTGGTACGGACAGCCACAGCTTTTTTTTACTCCAAACTCATTCGAAAATATACAATCTCGCCGGTATTCACCGGCAATTATTATTTTCCCAAGTTTCTGTGAAACTACTAACCAACTTATTGTTTTAGATAGCTCATGTATTTTTTCCCGGAAATCTTGGATTTCGTTCAGTTTTCGATTAAAAAATTATCTGTTAATACTGTATGATTCGGTGATTTCTTTCCTTTTGCACACAATCTCAGTCATCATCAAAATCTGCGTCATCTCAATAAAATAGAACGAATCTTACTTGAGAAAATCCAGTGACAGCGGGATTTAATTATTGGGCCTAATACTTTGTGTTTTTATACACGTATGTTAACTTCCTTGCAGCCTTTGGAGTCATTGGCTTTATAATGTACCTACACAAATTCTATTACTTTTTTCAATCTAGATAAAGTGTTGCCATGTATTCTAGTTCGTTGACGCTCGGTTGTAAAATTGTTTAAAGTATGTCTGAAACCTTAAATTCCGAGTTGCCTGGTACGAGTTCTAATAACCCCGGCCGGTCCCCTGCTCGTTTCATACTCTTCTCAAATTGATAATGAGTACAGACTTCCACAGCAATAAAAGAAGACCGAAGTTTTTTTCTGTTAGCTGCTGTCAACCGTTTTTCGACCTTTGATTAAACATTACTTGATTTCCACATCTTCAAGAGACAGAAATACTTTTTCCCTTTCATTCACATAAGTAAAACTATTACGTAAATGTAATACCTAAATACGGCTATTTGAATCATCTTTCATTGGTAATACGTAACATGGAATTTCGATCGAAATAAGTTGAACGTCACTCACAATTTTTCGCAACTCTCACCTTCTCGTAGACTTTTCAGCCAACCCATTCGTTAAAGGGTACCGTACTTGAACTTTGCTTCTGTTAAAGATCTTCTCTAGTCCACGGCCAGAATTTGGACTCTGACCAAATTCTCCTGTGGAAACCATGTTGTCTACTGCTCTGTTCGCATCGCATAAGCCACGACCGCATTCGCTGTTGAGTAAGGCGTAGATTGCTCGATCGCCTCAAAAAGAGACATAATGTGGTGGATTATCAAGCGGGAGGTGAGAGTATTCCAACACTTGGCGGAATACCTCAACGCGGGGGAGGTCCGTCCAAAAGCCCACAGCGAGCAGATCGGGGACAACGTGGGCGACCGGATGAGTCATCGCTCGACTGGATCGGACCAACGGGCGAGGCATGGCAGGCAAAATAGGATGGACGACCTGATCGGGGGCGCGGTTATTCCAACACTCAAAGGAATATCTCGACACGGTCGCGGAATACGGTCAAAGCCCACAGTGGATAGATTGCGGACAACACGAGCGACCGGACGAGCTATCGCTCAACAAGATCGGACTAACGGACGAGGAGTGGCAGGCGGAAAACCCCCCGGTAGAAGGCGCCGATCACACACGTAAACCGGGCAGAAGTGCACACGACGTGTGAGCGGAAACCTGGGCGTGTTGTGGACTGGAATGATGACTCATAAACGCGAGCGCATGCGTAGCGTGGTAACTATCGTGTTGGACAATAAAGATTGTGCTTTATTGGACGCCTTCTCGCTACAATATACCTACCCTGTTGATGATAACCGATGATCTCATGATTAGGACTTGACATAAATTTGCACTTGCGGAACTTGTTAGACTTGTTGAGCGATCAGGCAACCTGGGCCTATTCTATACCAGCGAATTTATTTGTGTTTGAGTTTGAGGCTTCCGTCGTTTCTAAACTGTAGTCAATGGAACAGCGATCAACACTATTGCCTCATGAGAGTTTGGCCGGGATTCGAATCCCGGCCTTGGCAAGGATATGCATTACTGACGAGTTCTAACTAGAATGAAACTCGAGTCTAGTGCTTCTTTTCGAAAGGGACCGACTGAATAATCTTTGTGAGTCGTATTTTTCACCGAGTTTTATTTACAAATCCGTTTTTACATCTATTAACTTCCGGTTTTCGCCGTCCATTCGCCCTCTGCCTTCACCTTTCCTCTCATGCATCAGTATAAAACAGGAGTTTAAGCGCATGATTCTCTTGTTGATCTTTGAAGGAAATATCTTCTGAGAGCTGTTTAAATTCTCTTTTGAGAAAATCACTTACTATACTTTGTGCGCCCTTTACATTGTGAATACAATGATCTCGGAAGTTGACGTGTCAGCTAGTAACAGACCAAAAAATGTCCAGCTCAGTTACACACATAGGGTCGCTTCGTTTTTTCTCCAACGCAAACAGTTTATGTAATATGCCAGTATTTGGACTCACGTCATCTGGACGTAGGATAGTTCACCTCATAATTAGAGCACCCTCTGGTACTTCGCATAACAAACGTTAAGGTTTGCCTTCAGGGGCTTATTGAGAAATGTTAAGAACTTTAAGAGGGGACACTTCTACAGTTTTGCTGTTCTAAGGCTGGATGAGGAAGAAGAATTTCTGTTCAACAACGTGGCAGCGACACTTAAAATGGATAACATAAGTTGACTTGTAGAGTGGTTAGAAAAATTGGTTTGAAGGATACCTCTAGAACGTTGAAGTAGCACTTTCCATGCTAACGGTAATAGAACAGAGAGAAGCGAACAACATTTCTATGGTTGAAGATTGAAAGTTGTGGATGTAGAGTTATCGAGAATGAGAGAGAAAGAGAGGGTGGTGGAACAATGGCGTGTAACATCGTCCGCGAGGGCGGGTAGAAAACAGTAAGTACATAACATGTCATTTGCAAACGACAGAAACAGAGTGGTCGGGAGAATCGAATCCGTGGGAACGCTGGTGTCCACTTTTGTTGGGATAACTTGGCACCGTCTGTGCAAACTGAAACAGAGCGGTTTTCTAGAGAAGGAGGTAATTCAAACACTAAGATTGACATATAGGTAATTTTGCCAGTAAAGCATCGTACTAAACTCGGTCGGAGGATGCAAACTGAGCTTTCCAGAAAGACTATAACAAATAACCAAATGCGAGAAACTCGTGCAAGGAAGTCGTCAGTAGAAGTTTGGCATCAAAAACTATGTTGGTCTCCACCAAGATGTTCGTTGTTCCCTAGGCATACGATTGGCGACAAGAAATTCCACGCCTTCGGATAGTTATTTTTATCTAAAGGATCATTGCGTTTTGGAGTAGAAAAGCAGGATAATTTTCAAGATGTTGTGAACATTTTTGAGGCAGATGATTAGCGAACAAAGTGTGCTGCAACAGGAACCAATTCAAAGGCTCACTTTTGAAACAAAATTGGAAGAATAATGTCTGGGCCTGGTAGCTTGTTGCTATTGAACGCCTGTATGGTTTGGTGAACGTTACGCTTGGTGAAATTGAGGGAGGAAACGACATAGACTATCTGGGGCAAATGAGCATGTCGCTAGGAGGTTTAATGGTAGAGTTGGGGGTAAACGGACAACTGGCTACCACAGCTTTACATCAGATAAAAAACGTTGTTAGGGCCAGTTTTGGCCAAGCTGCAGAACAATCTACTGCCACAGGACGAATTTGTTAATACAGATGCCTTCTGGCTGACAAAACGTCCTTTGGCCTTATCAGTGATGGTTGAACAGTCATTTCGACGTGCAGCAAATTCTAGACGCTTGTAAAGATTGAGCTGAATGCCCTATCGCCTATACAATTGGTTCTTACTTATAGGACGAGGGTAGGCATAATTGAACCATTCGACAGAGGATAATGTTACCCATTTTATGGAAGTGGGAACTAATTTATTCAATCTCTTCTATGAAGACTTCGTTCGTAGTAATCGAAAACTGTTCGGCATCTCAGCCTGTTTGGATGGTTTCCTGTAAACCCAAAAGCCATTCGGCACTATCAACTTTGAAATCACTAGTCACATAGGTTTCAGCATTGGCATACTTGTGGAATGTGTTCGACAGAAGCAGTAATTGTGTCAGAAAACTCTACATTGAGATTACCACAGTACCCACAGCACCGGTCGATGCAGGAATCTTCCACTACATCATCTAAAAATCATAGGATTAAAAATGTCTGGAAAAGAAGTCTAAAGGAGATGAATGGTGTATCTGTGTGGACACACTTCACCTTTGAAACGAAATATCAAAGATTACTAAGGTCTTTATCATTCGACCAAAATAAAATAACTGGAACCAGCCGGTGAACCGAGTGAGCATTACAAGTAACACCGTGAATGTTACAAGGGGTTGGACTTAGTCGCTTTGAGTTTCGCGAGAGAACAGTGTATAATGGTATTAGTTGTGTGTCCTCTTCTTTTGAACGTATGAACGGAAACCGGCATCCCAATCCAAGAGTTTGGAGTTGCGATGCACGCAAGGCCTCTGTGAGATAGGCAGTTCTACTAAGGGGAAGGTGACATTTGCTAGTGCTGTTTGCGCCAGCAATACGGTTTTGTTCCTACGCACGATCTTGACATGCTTCAGTTAGTCTACAATTTTGGCGGCTCTCACATTATCGCATATCTAGTACTTCTTCCCTCGCGTGGTGTTCGTACAGTTTGTGGTGTTACACATCGCCGATTAATGGAACGTTTCCCTCGGCTTACTTTGAGGACTAGTCTGTTTCCTTGCCGTTTGAATCAGTTTGAATGACCTTCTGATAAGCTAGAGCCATCTTAAGTGTATTGTACGTTCCAGTAAACACTAGTAACCTGATTGACTATTCACGTTACATGCTGCTTGTATTTCTGTCCCATGTCCTTAGACTGCACTGTTCTTGACGGTTCTGGTTCATTCTTTTTGTAGCTTCACGTGGATAATGACATTGGAGTGTTTATGTCTGATCGCTATTCATATCATGCATCAGAGTTTCTGAAAGGCATAACCCCAGAAAGCAGACAAACGATGGATCAGTTTGTAAGTTGCCTTCTTACACTAGCACACCCTTTTGCCTCTAACTACTGGCCTTCTTTTGCAGCGTGCGAATCCGTCTATTCTAGCCCGTATTTCGCCTTTGGTATTGTAGCCCTCAAGCTAGACTCGTCGTTGTGTTTTCAATCCCTCTCCTGTCGATGATTGTTTGTCTTGTTTATCCGATGCATTTTTTCAGGTTTGCTCGCACGACGTGACACGTGTGTGGTTTTGTATGTTGATTGTCTTATGACATATTTTCAAAACCGATTGTCCAACTTTCGAAACCTATTCCGGTAAATTATTCAGTTTGTCTCGCGAATCTATGATTCATGAGATTCATTGAATTCTCTCATGACTCTCAAAAATCGCCTATGTAGGCTCTAGACATCTGTTTATCACAAGTCAAGCTACATATGAGCGACCTTTTTGGGAAAAGCACCTTTTCAGTCGTTTTTCCTTGTGTTGTACAGTTGTAAGTAGACAGCCAGTACGTTTGTATGCGAAGTTTTATTCAGGTTAACGTTGAACATCAAATGGTACGGTATCGAATAATCAACAGTTATATTACAGGGTTTATGTTGAGGCATTTTTTAAGAGTGACATAAACAGAAAAACCACACTTAGAAAAGTTTCGTTGACTCGAGGGTAACCGTAAATTAAGTTAACATGGTCTGATTAATGTTTGTGTTCTGTCAGTTTCTCTCCATGGCTCCATTCCCGATATGTCTGGTGATATTAAACGCTGTTAATTCGTTCCGGTTTTTGACACCCCGAATAGACCAACTGTGTCTATCAGGATGTCTAATAGAGTCCGAAATGTACTTTTTGATATCTCATCTTTCGTTTTTGTTTGATGCTGGATTCATGTAGTTTGTGTGACTGATCTAGATTACTGTGCCGGCGAGCGCTGTAAGTGTTGATTGGGCACCTGTATATAGTTGAAGCTGTTCGGTTTGAATGGTCATCTCCACTGATGCCGACATATACATATATTCAACTATGGAAACTCGCTATAGAGCACCATCGTAACAATTGAACTACGCGTGTATGTTGGTGTTGCGAGTACTGTTAGTAGATTGATTCGGCTGGAGCGAAGCAAAGGTACTACATGATTTCCCTTTTAAGACAATATCTACGGAAACCAGTTCATCAACAACGTTTCTGCTTGGAGTGATACGATAGGTGAGCATAATTCTTGTCTCTTGTTGACTTGCTGAAAACACATTTGAAATGTCGGAGATGCGGTTATCTTGAGAGTATGGACTGTTTCACTTATTTGGGTGACGCTGTGTTGTCAGGTTGCAATTTTGCTGGTAAGATACCATCGAGAATAGCGACGAGACGTGTTGCCTTTGTCAACTTGCATCATCTGTGGGTTAAAAAGAACGTCCGATCGTTGCTGAAAAGAAGGATATGTACTGCTTGTGGACTTTCCGTTTTGCCATGTGGTGCGTGATCTTGTTCGCGACAAGAGTATCAACAGACTGGTTATGTTTTTCCATGGTTATCCATCACTCATCAGACCACATCAACTGGGCTGGTCACACAGCTGATCGGTAGTACATATTTGGAAAATCTCGGACAGTCGTCTAAGTAATTCACATGTATAACCTGTTGTGGTTGGGTCACGTGCTCTGCATGCTGGCTAGCGGTTTGCCGCATCGGGCATTATTTACAGGGTCCGTCAACCTTTAGATAAATCTGCATGGTGGCCAAGAAACGTTGTGGTCACAAAATATAAATTGGGGTAGTAATTGGCACGAAATATTCACTCTGTTAAACATGGACAGTGATGAGATACCAACTTGAAAATGCATGTTTGATGCTGGACGGGGTTGCATCGTTTGCGCGTGGGTGGACAGCGAGTAGTTATGACAATCTCAGTTTCCACTTCACAACGATGGCATTATCTGGCTGTAGGTGATTGCTTCAGCTATGACGGACACGACCTTTCATCCGTTTGGATCCAACTCGAAGAACTCGATGAGTCCTTCACAATTTTATTTTCTGTTGTTGCCTGTTTCTGGCAACTTAGTGGCATGCGACTTGGCCATGTGATTGGAATAATTCACACTCATCTTGAATACTAATTTGTGCCCATACCATTTCGTTTCCTGGGTCGCCTTAATCAAAGTCGCCGCTAGCCTCATATCCGTGGTTCACACTATTGCTGAATTGTCACACAGCCCTTTAAAGAAAAATTGTAGTGTATAGTCTACAACTGAAAGAAGGAGACAGGATGAAACCCACTTCTTCATGCTCATATCTAAATGCAAACGATCAACTTCGAAATGTCCACACCTTGCAACCAAACAACCTAGTTGCAGCTGAGAGTAAAGCATCCACGGGCCGACTTCTTGACGGCTTTCACTACCTGGCTCTATTAAATGCACCTACTCCATAGGCATCTTGGCCAACACCACCAACATTCACCTCAGTAAACTCGACTATCGACCACATCCCCCGTTTTCCGCCAGTGGCAGGATGACTCATGCGGGTCCCAGCTCTGGAGGTGAACATGACCCACATTTCCTAACTTGCTTATGTCTGTTTTCAACCCCACCTCCACACCTCATATACTTTACACCCGTGAGCTGGGGGCTTGGTTCAGACTGCACGGCGTGGTACCTTGACCTTCTTAATGCGTGGTCTTAATCCGTCATTTAAAGACGAATGAATTTGATTGGTCCTCAGGGTCAAACGTCTGTCAGGCCTTCTGTTCGCTTACCTACTAATGTCACCCGATGCGTACGATTAGATAAAAACAATGATGTGTAGTTCAACCGAATAATTCATTTTGAAAAAATTCTCTTCTATTTTGACCAGCTAACAATTTGCCCGAAAAGCCAATGCCTATCCACTGTGGTTTATCGTACAGAGTTGCTTCGTCGCCCGATTCGTACGGTACCAGTCACCGACTTCTTTGCCAGTGTACGTCACATTGAGGCAGGTCCTGCAATATCCGAATCAACCGGCAATCAGTCTATGTGGACTGATGAACTACAACCTAGGCAAGTGATTCTGTTGTTCTTCCTTCTCGCCACGTTATGTTAATTTCGTGTTTAGCAAATTGTCTCATCACCTGAAACATTGAGTTCCCTTTAACAACTTCATCAGTGCAGAAAGAAGACATGTTGCGATATGTTAACATTTCGTTTACTCTCATCAGTCGCAAACGTAAAACATGCGAGTTATATATGACACAAATAGAGATAGACAGGGTATGGACACGCATACAGTCACACCACGGCAACCCTATGGGTTGCTTCAACCACTTTTGTGCACATAGCGCCGGCTGGTGAGTTCTGATCAACATAGCTTCGCTAAAGGCCAGTAGCTTCGGGTTCTGATTGCGTAACAATATTTTGAACGAGCTAAGTGGGTCAACTTGGTGACCTGTTATCATGAGGTGTTTAGCAATCGATGATGCGGAATTTCGAGCAACGGGTTCACCGGTTTGAGATTGTTGTGTCATCAGTTGTTTCAACCATTTCGGGACGTGTTCTGCTACTCGCTGAGATAGTTGTCGGTCTGTTCTGCCTATGTAAACGTCACTGCAACTGCAAGTGAACTGGTAGAACAACGTGAGAGACAGAATAGTTAGACAAACTGCGTTCGCGATTGTGTAGAACTGGTCCTTTGGTGGTTTGAACTAAATATAATTGGGCAATTGCATACGTGCGGAATATAGGACAGAATTCACTTTGTGCTTGATGTCATTGACCAAGTGATGCCCTTTAAATTGCGGGACTGGAAATATATCCTTTTTGGGTTGTTTGGACTGGCGCGTTACACTTGTCCATCTCGCTGTAAGTCTTTATGAACTTTTCAGGATATCCATTTGCCAGTAACGTTTTTCTTAGCATATCCTTGTTCTGTCTGCAGCTTATCAGGGGTGCAAATCCGCCTGGCCCTATGAAATAGGGTCTTGACTAAACCACGCTTGTATGCTATCGGGACAAAGCTGGAGAACTGAAGATATTGTCCGCCCCATGTTGCTTTGCGATGGACCGATCGCTGTAATGTCCCATCCTCACGCCTAGTGATGAGTACATCTAAGAAAGCTAAACTGCCGTTTGATTCCTTTTCGTGAGACAGACAGCTTTGAGTGGATAGAGCTGAAGCAACCCATCGGGTTGCCGTGGTGTTGATGACATAATACTTGGTGTGAATGTATGCGTGTCCATACCCTGTCTATCTCTATTGTCTGTCATATATAACTCGCATGTTTTACGTTTGCGACTGATGAGAGTAAACGAAATGTTAACATATCGCAACATATGTCTCATCACCATTCGTAGCAGCACATCAGTGATCAACACTGGTGCTGAGCTTTCATGCCTTCATAATATTAAGTAGGGTCGGACAGTCTTAGTATAGGGATCGAGTCTCAGTTTAAAAATTATTGTATATGGACTGAAATATTTAACATGCAAACAACCAAGTTATTGTTGCAGCTGTGTCTGTCCTGACACATTGTTTATCTTCGCAGAAAATTTAGTCTTACAGCGGCTACCTTCACGCAGTTGAACCTGAGTAGCTACCGCCTGCTAGTCACAGGCTGTAGGAGTTACGTTGGTACCGGGCAGGACGATGAGCGCCATCTATGCTGACCAGTCTACTACTTATAGTCCTGGTTTCTGTAGTTCGAGCAAATCTCAATTTATCTGCCCCACCTTCTGTGCCAGTTAGCCGCTACATCAACAAGAGACTACCTGAGATGACGAATCTTTTTTTTAAATCCTCGCTGTTGAGCTTATCGTCGGATTGTCCTTAAACACTGTGTGAATCAGCTCGCTCGGCTACCAGATACCCACCATTGCTGCTGCTGCTGGTAACAGTTGTCGTGCACGATCGAATGCAGACATCTATACCTTCAGCCTTGCATCATGAAACTATGGTACTGTCGAGTTCCAAGGTTCGCATGTAGCTATGGTGTCGTATAATGTCTTGGGCATTTTAAAGTTGTCCTTACACGCAAGGGATAATTACCCGAGTAAGTTGTCTTCGGTTTGAAGGAGGCTATTTTTGGCCTTCGGGCCTTCAGATCATGGAAACTTGCCGCTGTATAGCCGTTTTCGCACCTTCCTACTCGAAACATCACTGGACGTCTCATTTCAGCACGATTGCTGAAAGAATCTACTCCAACTGACTAGCACGTACTATACGAAACAAGCTCGTCCAAATCCGGTCGATCAGTGCGTTTTCCTGATCGAATCGTGATCGCTTTCTCGTCACAGCCTCACAGCTGGCGGGAGGCTATATAGCCGTTGTCGCCCTTCTCGCTCGGTGCATCACGTGTCTAACCGTTTGGTATAAAGGATACTCCCTGCCCCAACCTGAACGTGCGACGTCACACATTCCCCGGTCTTAAAACCTTGTTTCACATTCAAACACATACACACACGTGGTCACCATTTACACACTCAGCCAACTGGACTTCTCCAGCTGCATGCGATTTGATGCGATCGAATTACGGACACGCATTACGCATTTCGATCCGGATCGAAACAACAAAAATAACCACATCAATGTACCACACAGGACACGGTCCAGACGAGCGCTACTGCATAAGCTTGTACACCAATCCCAACAATAAAGATCCAAACCATTGACTTAACCTTTTCATTGACTATCATTGAGATATCGTTATTTGTTAGTGGGTACTCAGGCTGTCACAGGTTAGGAGTTCCACTGCAATATATATTCCAATGTAATATATCAAGCCATATGTGGACTCCTGCTACTGAGATCCACTCTGTACCCCATCCTTCTCCAATAAGCAACATATAGCCTATGTTGAATCGTTTGAATTGCTTTGTTGATTTCCGTAGGTTGCCTTATGTGCATTCAAAGTTAAAATTGCCACTACATGATTCGACTGATTGTAATCCCGTCCCGGTTGTTTTATGAAGTTGGCTTCAGACTGTTTGACTTCCCTTCGCAACATATCATGTTGACTAGCGCACAAGATGTCAGCTCCTGTACGAGAGTCTAGTTTTCACCTTCTACCAATCGTTTGGGAACAATCCCCTTGATATGAGTAGCTGGCTATCGGTTTGTCATTCCTATGCAGCTCACATCATAACCACATGTATTCAGGTGAATAGCACAATTTGACGGATGTGAACGGTTTGTTCTTAGTTAGGGGGGCTGTCGCCAGCAAATGAGGAAAATAACGAATGGCTGAAAACAATATCAGTGGAAGTCACTTACCAGCACTGGAATCATAATCTACAGCGTTACGACTCATTAAGAGATACGTACTTCTAAAGATCGAAGTCAACAAGCCGTTGCCATATGCAGTTGTTCCGATGGACAGAACGGAATACGTGAAATTGTTTGAAACTCTTAGCGAGATCGTAGTGATGATCCCGTTAACGTCCAGGAAAATGTGAATAAAGTCGGTTCCTAACGTCTAACATTCAGCTAATATAAACAGCTGATAGTACTTACAAATCCAGCCTAACCAACAGAGCATCGGTAAGTTAGTGCGAGGTTCAACAACCGCATTTTTGCTTTTCGAGAGGTGGATGAAGTACAATACGCAACTACGTCCAGGGAATTTTTGTACAGACGCAATGTCCACAAAATCCTAGCGATTTCTGAAAA
>LOND01005249.1:5848-19304 GCA_014220965.1 Paragonimus kellicotti
TGATTGTCTGAGCTTTCTCCAATCTCCAATCAAGATACCGCTTCAGTCCAATTTCATTACACAGTGAGGCTTGCTTGCTGCGTTTATTTGGAGGGTCATGTTGACTGGGGCTTCGATCCTTCCGACGTAATTATGACAGCAAATCCAAAGGACGGTAACCAAATGAATAGTAGCCACACCCATAGGTTATATATCGCCATATTGGTTGCGTGGATGTGCTTAGCTGGTTGCCACACGGTCGTGTAAGTACGTAGTCTCATTTTTGTATTTTCACCACGGCTAGCTTCCGAATAATGAAAAAGGAGGTTGGGAAAGAAACCCTCAACCAAACAGCACTTCAATCACCCAATGGTTCGTCGACATCATCGGTGAACTATTCAGTACGATGCACCGGGGGAGCGTGATGTAGTTTTGTTTATCTTCACTGCGTGCAGTTTTAATAGGGATCAGACAGTGGTGCTCTAGTCTTTACGTCCTCTGGCCGGGCTAGCTCCTCATCGTTGGATGAGTCAGACTTTTGGTTGGCCCGCTCCTGTAGGGGTCTACCAATAAAATTCCACATCTTGTTGCTCCGCCGGTCAGGTTTTTGTGTCGGATATTTCAGGTCGGCTCCCCAAGTCAACATCCATCCGCCACATGAGCGACCGGTAACCATCCGAAGTGATCGTTGCCCGTATACACCAGTCCGCTCTTGTTCGCAGTCCTTTTTTCTTGCTCCCAGTTCTCATTTCTTCAAACTAACACAACTGGTACACTGGCAATTTTAATGTCTGCATTCCCCGACTAATAGGTCAGCATGCTGCTCTGGCGGGCACTTAAGTCTAGAACCTGGTATTTACTTTGCCTCCGAAACGTGTGCTTACCATCCCAACGTTGTGGTTCATTTAAGTTCAACTTTGTTGAGTACTCATCATCATCATCATCATAACAGCCATGAGCCTGACCAAAAGGTACTGTGGCTCGGGCTGCCGCTCACCTCAACAGTGACGTGGAATATCCTAGAAGAAAACGCTTACTAAGAAGGTTGAAAATTAATAAAAGAAACTAAGCGGAAGAACTAGAAATGGTATGAATGCAGGTACGCCATTGACTGCGACACGCTGCCATCTCGGATAGCGTCTCCAACCAGCGGTTTGAGTGATCACGAGGACTCCAGCCAAGCAGACTGAAGTCAGGGGCCACTGGTGGCGACAATGCTAAATCTCAATCACGCTGAAGTGGTAATGGCGTTGAACTCTAACTTAAGCAGCTCGCTCAACTGTACCCCGATGAATGGTCGCTCGTGTGCCGTCAGATTTGGCACTTCTGTCAAAGTCTGTTGACAACCCAGAACACTAATTATCTGTCATAGCCGACACGCTATTTTAAATGTTGTCGTGATTTCTTTTCACGCTAACCTTTTTGATGATCTGGGAAAAACTAGACACTGTAGTATCTTTGTGCTTGCTGGTGGCATAAAGGCACTACTCGGTCGCCGTAACTGTGAACAGAAGTGACCATATGGTATATTCGGTGTCCGATCGCGGCTCACCGCCAGTGACAGTCGGTTGTTGTCACTATGTGCGTCTCAGACTCTGCATATCGGATTGCAACTTTCAGCGCAAAAGACTTGGAGGCCGTCTTGGACATCTCGACCGTTAACGCAAGTTAACCACAACGCCGTCAGCTGCCGGTGGCACCGCTTCATTAGGGATTTTTTGTTCATCTTGGGGCAACCACCGTAACTCAGACCATGCGGTTGTCCTTGCACGCTTTGGTTTATCGTTTGCTCAGAGACCGTCTGCTGGCAAACAATGTGCTTATTTGGAAATTGAGCGACGAAGGTATGCAAAACGTCTATCTAGTATCACTGTCCAGGTCACAGCAGTGCTCCGTACACTCACTGAGCGGAGATCCCAACAGGTACGTTAACCTGTTTTGAAGCGGTGTGTTCCAAAGGAGTACCAAGACGAAAGCTGTAGAGCGCTAAAGCCCGGTTGGTTTTTGCAAACCTGTTGCACATCTGGCACCAGTATGACATTCCTCTCTCGTTAAAGAGCAAGTATGCGAGGCTATTGTGTGCCCAATACTGCTCTCCGGTTGTGAACTCTGCTTGCTCCGCGTCGGCGATGTTCGTAAGTCATATGATTTTGACACCCACTTGACACATTTCTGTGTGTGTGTTTTGGTCGCACCGGCGGAAACAGATAGCCTCTCTTCACGCAAAGCGGTTCCATTTAGTCGGACACACTTTACGCGTGTTTACCCGACACTTAACACCGCGCTTTGTCTACGCTCTCTGGGTGTGGCTGGGAAAAACTACACTGGTTAAGTCCATGGCTCATTTCGGGGTACGACGTGACTAACAAAGTTTGTTTTCAGTTTACCCCTCCCGGCTGAGGTCCGGCTGTCATCGCCTAGATGCACTGTAAGATATGTTTACAAGCTATAGTTAGTGATGGGTGTATTGTGCTCTCTTTGGTTATAACGTTGAGACCAATAATTATTTTTAAAACGACAAATACAAGGCTTACTCCTGTGGTTGTGACAGGACATTATGGTACCTTCTAGTTGATAACTACCGCTTATTAGCGCTTGTCAGGAGCATCTCCCAGGTCTACAGTTTGCAAACATCAGGTTCGAAGATTAATTTGTCACCATCTTTTTGAAGAGATCCGGCTGACATAGGTCCGGCTTACGCCTCAACGGTTTAAAACTCATGCCGACTGTTTTAGACGAAGGACCGTTATTCACAGCTGACAACGGCAGATCAAACTAGGCAAACGGTTCAACGTAATCGATCTGTGATCCGATGTTTGTCATGTGGCCTACTGACGTAAACCTTCAGTCGGTCATATTGAAGGTTACCGACGTATGTTTTCAGTCCGCAGATGGTGACAGTACGAAAACCATTCACCTTTTGCTCAACCTTAGGCGGTCGAACTTAAGTGTCATTATTTAATAGTGTTTGCATATACGTGGTACTTGTTCGCCAGTTACGCATTACATCAAGTCTTTCTCTCTTGATGTGCCATTTTTCGATTGTTTATCACATCATTAGATTTGGATTCATCCATTCATTCATCCACATAGGATGACTTAAAATACCGTACCAAACCAGCCTCCTGAAATTGATCTATACATCATTCACATAAGTGTTTTCATTCTCACCTTGATCAACTATCATCCATTTTGCCTTCGACCATTTTCCGTGGTTTGCTTACCTATTTCAGTTGCGCTACACTGATTTTCTTCATATTGAAGTAGAACGCGGTCTTAGCATCAAATCTACTCCGGCTACAATGGTACTGCAGAACATGCGTGAAAAAGCTTACCTGTTCAATTTGTATGACACACCAGGTACGTGTGGTTGGTCTTTCTTTCGTTCTATGTTGCTCCTCAGCTACCTCTCATTTGAAGATTTTAAAGCATGTGCATCAGTCCAACGCCTTCTCTGGTATAATTTTAGGATCTGGTAAGGGGTGAGGTATTGCTAAGTATTACCCAAACTGTACGAAAACAATTTAAGACATCCTCCGGGATAGTATTTTTAGCTGGCGTTGGTTTCGTCGAGCTATCTTGTGTGCTTCCTTAACAGTTCTACAATTCCACATGTAATAATGGACCTACTCTAATGTTCATTTTACCAAATTATCCCTCGTGTTTTCATCGCATCCGCAGTTTATCGCGGGATGGCTTGGTGACAATGACGCCAGCTGTCAACCATATGGTTGCGGACCCAATTCCCGATCATCTTATTCACGCTTGTTTAACCTTGGACAACTTGACAGTACTGTTCAACTCACATGTTATCTAATAAGTTACATGCTGGTAAACTGTTTTTGATGCCAAAGGTTGTCCTTATTGTTTACGTTCATTGGGACATTCCTTCGAGATACTCAGTCAATGAGAGAGGCCCGCGTCTATTTTGTCAAGTTTCAGCACTACCGTCACACGGTGTATTATTAGGTTCTATATGTGCACGATACTTTCTGATCTAGTAGATCTGTGTACAAGCATCCAAGTGGGTTAGGACTTAAATCTATAAACTTGGGCTGGTTGTCTGTATCGTTTTGCCATCTTGCTATGAAAAGTAGGCTGGTCACGAGGAGTCGCCATGGTGTTTGTTTAAGTGGTACCCGGTTAAACACTGTGTGGAACTTGTGACCTTAATAATTAATCTGTTGTCCAAAAGCGTCGTTAGGTTCATTGGCTACCATCCGGCGATGTATCAGCCTCCATCGTCCCGTAAACTGCAATCCCGGTAGTCATCCGCGTCGTTGATGAGAGGATTAACTCAAGCAAACAATGTGACCCCAATTACCTGCGTTTCTGTTTATATGCTTGCTTATTAGTAGGCGCTAACTAAATAGTAGCGAATTTGCAACCTGGTTAATTGTTTGTTTTAACTGATCCTGTCTACATTCAGACATTCCTAGGTCGTTCGACTCTCGTTTCAGCCTTTCCTCTGAACTCGAATGCTATCTTTATTTTCAAAAGCTGAGACATGACATCAGCTGCGCTATCGTACGATGGTCAAGCTGAATGCACTCTCGTCTTTCTTTCAAATGCTCAATCATTGTGGCTGCGTAGGCGCTGGCCTTGTTTTTCCTCCAGTTTACACAGAAGTGGTAAAATTCCTGACGTGCCCAGTATTTTTAACCCAGGGCTGAATGCTATGTTTTCTGGCTTTATACCATGCGGTACGCACGATCATAATGGGCTAGACACTGTTGGGCTGTCTGAGTATAAACCTGAGCATTTGCGGTGATCAGCCTTGATTCCGCGACCTTGCATTTGGTTAGTTGAGTGTCGTTTTCCGGACTACCGCATGCTGAACTGCATTTCTCGACCGCACCATTGCACATAGGTTTGCCCGGAGGTCTTCGATATTTACAGTAACATTGCTTTTTCCTCCCCTCTGTTCCCAAGGTCATGTCAATTTTTCCGATGAGGTCACAGCCGCATTTCGTTTGGCTGACGGTGTTTGTCTGTTTGTGGATGTCAGCGAGGGCGTATTGCTGAACACGGAACGCCTGCTGAAACACGCACTTCAAGAACGTCTACCGATCACTTTGTGCATCAACAAACTGGATCGTTTAATTCTGGAGTTGAAACTGCCTCCTACCGACGCCTACTATAAAATTAAGCATATTATTGATGAAGTCAATTCAATCCTGCTCACCTTTTCCGAAACCACTGGCAGTGAGTTGTCGCTAGTCAGAACCAACGTTCCGTTTTTGTTCCTTATGAACACTCGAATATCTGGGTGCCGTCATGTACATATATATGCTAGAGATAGTCGAAATCTGTCAGGTCTACGTTCCATGACGTATAAAACCACACGGTTAAAAACGACACAGTTTCTCACAACAAAGCGTCATTCATCTTAATCCTCCTTAATTTGTGTTTTTCTCTGACCTCATGTGTATAATCTTTTGGGCCTCGACCAGTAACACTGTAGAGTTTCTTTGGCAACCAAGTCTTCATTTTTCAAATCCATTTCATACCTTGGTCACCTAGCTGCTATTTTCAGTATAGCAGGCGTCGTGCAGGACATGGACAGTTTGGAAAGCGGTTAACTAGTATCCGTAAAAATATTTTACAGCCCTATTTGCATGTTGCGTGCGATGTCATTGCTTTTGCGGTATTCTCACTGTACACGTGAAATATCACAGATTCACGGGTGATCAAGAATAGGCGTTTCAGTTAGTCATTCGTGCGAAAAGGTAGGATCTCAGGGTTGTGCAGAACTATGTGTACTCAGGCGAAGATTATCAAGTATCACTTATTTTAGCTGTTCGAATGTTAGTTTCAAGCTGACTAGGAGGGTTGATTCAACTGTTCGGCTTGGCTGACCTCTCTACCACGCATGGACCGGAATATCCTCAGTTGTTTTCGAGTATACTTGCTGTTTCTGAATTTTTTTCTCCATTCATTTCTGCTGTTGACTACTTATCTGGGTGTCGTCAATGTTACTACTTAGGCCTCTTTTGTAATGGCGATTCCGAGTATGTTAGGCATTGACGCATCCATGTCGAACCGTCAAGGAAGAGATGGCAAGTGTTAGACGCAAATTTGTGTACTCGAGTATATATTGTAAATCCGTGAAAATCAGCTATTGTCAGTTGTCCGTTATTCGATTTGCTCTTCTCTTAAGAAGTCTAAATGATAGCATTTTCTTCTCCCGTTTTGTATTGTTTCTTGAGTGAATCATATTCCGTTTGTTGTCCCCATCCTACGTAACATTTATTAAAATTTACTCCCGCATTTGAACTCTTTCCAAATCCCACGTCTTGGTTTTGTTTTCTCTTGCCTCACATTCTTGTTACTTGCTTGTCTTCCATAGGTTCGGTTTTAATATTGAAGGGTTTTCCCCACTTTTTTGTTTCCGAAACAGGAAGCCCTCATTTTTCGCTTTGGTCTGTCACCATCTGGATTGCTAACATTAGCCGTCTGTTTTACGAAGAGCTCCATTCACATGCCTTTGGTCTTATTCGTTCGCTTTTAAGTTGGATGAGTAATTTTTGGGTGGACTCGACCAGCACAGAGATAGGATCACACGAGCAAAGTTCTTTCTCCCTTTTGTAACAATCTATCAACCTATGAACCAACGTGTGTTGTAGCACAAGCCACTTGTGTCGATATGGGCACAAACATTCTTTCGCTTCGGCATCTGTGTCACGCTACTCCGGACACTTGTATGTTGTAGATCTGGTTGTATTTAAAAGACTGGTTTTAATGATGGGGGCTGTTAGTTTATTGTAGACCTTTCTTTGTTTTGTGACCCAACACTTGTGTTTACTTCGCTCGGATTGTGTAGTCCGGTTTTATAGAACTGCTTATTGTAACTGACCTTGGTTCCTCTCGCCACATGCGTTAGGTTGTTTTTCACGCATGTCTATTTTCTAGTATTCGTATTCTTTCAGGTGAAGCTGGGGATTCGCAACCGCTCGTCAGCCCCCTGTTAGGTAATGTTTGTTTTGCGAGCACCTATTATCGTTTCTGCTTCACGTTGGATTCATTCGCCAAGCTGTACGCGGACACGTTTGCTCCGGGTATGGATGCGGATGAACTGGCGAAACGTCTGTGGGGGGACATTTACTATAACCCAAAAACGTGAGTTACGTCTTTCGTGCTGGCACCTCTTGTTTTATTGCGTTGGCTACTCTCTGGCGGTTGATCACTCTTCTTTTCCTGTTTTTACAGCCGTCGTTTCTCCAAACGAGCTCCGTCTAACACCTCCCAGCGCACTTTTGTCGATTTCATTCTGGAACCGTTGTACAAAATATTCGCTCAAACTGTGGGTGATGTCGACACGGGTCTTCCAGGCCTGTGTGCGGAGTTGGGCATCGGTTTGAGCAAGTCCGAGATGAAGCTGAACATTCGACCGTTATTGCGCATCATTTTCAAGCGCTTCTTCGGTGATTTTTCCGGTATGTTATCAGGAAACTATGCTTATGGTGTTCATCATCCCTTAAGATGAGGTGTTAAGATACTTTTTGATATACGTGCACAGCGAATTGGCTCGTCCGAAAATCCCATATTGTTAACTGCTTACCGACTTCCATCTGTGGATTCAAACCCCGAAAGTGTACAATAGATTGCCTAACCGTCGGTTCGTTCTGCATTAATAAGTCTAACCTTTGCGACGTCATATTCTTTCTCGCTAGTAAGCCACTTAACTCGGAGCAAATGAGTTGGAGGTATCGCACTTGATCCGGTACACGCCGGTCGTTAGGCTATGTTCTGTATAATTAATTGCTATCGGCTGATATTCCGTTTGATATGTACTGGTCTCAGTATCTTGGTTGTTTTTTGGTCGTATTCTACAATATAACGTGGTTTAAAGCAACCTCCTTCATTTTTTCGATTAATAGCACGCGAGGTCTCTGTAAACGCTCATTTACGAGTAGAAAAACATTCATATCTTTTATTAGTTTTCTGCCCGTATCCATTAATATGAACCACCGGTTGCCTCTTATGTTCTATGGAAATATCTTTTTTTCTCTCAAATGAGTTTCAGATAAATACGCGAATTGGATTAGTTCATTGTGTGCGCAATCCGCAGGTAGAGCGAGAGTTTATGGACAACTGTCTCGGGTATTTATCACTTTTAACAGTGCTCGCCAGGCGTGTCCGTCTTCTCTTTTCCGATCAACTCTGTCGTAGATGACGTTCTAAAGAGTGCGTTTGATTAGTCAAATGAGCTTATTATTGAAATCCAACGCAACAGTAAGTTGACCGACATGAACTACGCGAATGGTATTGTCTTGCTTAGCTGTCATTCCGAAAGTATGCAAATCGTGCTGAACAACGTGAATGACCAAGCTAGTTTCGTGTCGTGCACCTTCAAACCACAAATTGCGGCTTCAGAATTAGAGCATCCCCAATTTCACGTTCTTTATTGCAGGCAGCCTATTTGAGAAATGGACCGTTTCGCATCCTCATATAGCGTCAAACTGTAATATTGCTTTTGAGATATTGACTAGAATACCAAAGGTATGTGTTGCCGTTAATCTGCGCCACCCGTGGAGTCCAAACGCTATTCGATCAATTCCGAAAGGAAGGGTATACAGTGCTTATGTGCGACCCGTTTGTATTAGGTATTCGGAAACGTGGCCCGCTGGCGATCGAAGCATGAACAGACTTGCTATGTTTGACCACCGTCGTCTCCGCCAACTGACTCACGTTTAATGGAGTTAGTGTGAGTAACGCTGTCGTCCAACAGCGCTTATTTCGGGGAATTCGGTATACGCGGTCAGTTGGTCGTATAGTTGACTTGCACAGTCTGCAGCAGTCGGCCCACTTGCTCCGCATTTCAGATGAAAGTTTACCACACCGGATTTTATTTAATGAGACCATCAATATTTCGGTACTTCCGCAGGGTGGCCGCGAACTTTGAAACTTCTGGCTGTTCCATTGAGTAAAGAGTGTGGGTGTCATTCGCCCGTTTGGGATCTGTGAGATCACTGATTCGAAACGCTATCCGAGATGACAGTATGTCGCAACCAACGTCCCGTTTGCATCCACCACGTTCCTAGTTCTGCTTAGTCTTATCCGATCCATTCCGCCCTTTTTGGTGAGTGTTCCTTGGTATATTCTACGTCACTGTTTGAGGTGAACGGCGGCTTGAGCCTCAGTATTATCTGGCCAGGTTATTTGTTGTCACTAATGAATGAAATGAAGCTGATTTGAACTGGTCTAGTGTTACTAGGCTAACCTTTACGGCATGTCCTCTTGTGGGACCGACACGAATTGTGTTTTTCACCCCAAATGTAACGGGGGTCAGTATTCTTATTCTAGCCAACTATCGGGTGTCAGCTCCGTGAATAGATGTCAGGTAGCATTTGCCCATAGCAGTATTTCCTAACTTTTGCCAGCTTATTGACGCCTAACTTCCTATGCACTACGCCACTGCCATTCGGCTTACCAAACACAATGCCATCGCCCTTCTCTTTTCACATGAGCATTAACATCATGACGATGACAACTATACACATTAGTTAATTCATTTAAGGTAAAGAAGTTGTTCATTGCAAAATCGTGTATCAGGTTCTTTCTTACAACTGAAACATTCCCGTTCGCCATGAATGTTCACCATCAGATGGGAGTACCATATATAATAGCCTGGTTTCTTGTGAGTGATACGAACAAGTGGTACGCTCAAATAATCACGTTATTACTGTGATTAACGTTACGTTATCTTTATTACTCATTCACATGCAGTTGCTTCCTCTTTTTAGAGGCACCATTGAGAAACCGACCGAACATGGTCTCCTCTGGGGGTTGGTCTCTTTTGCGGAGAGCATAACCCGACCGATGCGTTGACGGCGCATAAACCGTCAATAGAGAACACATTGTATCATTTCGAGAGAAATTTCATCGTAGCTGTTTGTGTTGTGCACCCCACTTGTTGCGTATGATACAGTTGATACCATGTTTTATACATTGCTTCTGACCTTTTCATGGTGTTGACGACAAGTAAGCACAGATTTCCCGTATACGGCGTTGAATCCCTTATGATAACGTATTACTTCATTAGATCATTCTCATCTGTCTCATGCTCCTCGTCCGAACATCACCGATTGTTTCTCTGGTGTTCACTGCGGACCACGTTGTATAAATCAAATTAAATCAGAGTACCGCCTACGTACTGGCTATACGCAATTTAACAGAATAGAGATCAAGTACTATCCGCAATCCATCACTGATCCATGGGATGAAGTTTAACGGAGTGACAGAATTCACATTTGTTCGTGTGAAATGGATGATATACCGAAACCAGTAATACGCGACAGCCCGGGTTTGCTATAAAATGATCATATCGAACGTATCTTGAAAGTTGAACATCGCATGTTTCAAGAGACAGACTTGTGGTGACAAACACCGCGGTCTCTCTCCAAAGGAGAGTTGGACCAAATTAGAGCCAGAACTGTGGTCCGTGGTCATATTTGGGGATTGATCTTTCTAGAGGCTGGACGAAAATGGTTCTTATGGAGGAAGACTACTGTGTTGTTATTTCATTTAGGATTCTAACAACTTGGTTGCTAACAACCGAGACACTAGAAGATTGACCTCCACTGTGTTTGGTGAGTAAGGGAAAGTGCGCGTGGTTGTTGTCTTGTTTACCACAGATCACCCTTGGGCTTCTTTCCCTCCGGTTCTCCCATTGACACTGTTAATTCCAGTGTAACATTTACTCTACTTATACATTTGCAGTAGTATAGTTTTGTTTCCGAAGTTAATGTAATCTGTTGCCTATGCGTTATCCGACCATACCTTATCGTTGATGGGTAAATATGAATTCATCCGATTTCCTGTAATTCAGAATTTATATTCAAGTTTAGTAACTATCTTCATTTTTCTATTGTGTTTTACCGCATTCATCCATATGAACCAACGACGTGTTACATATACTACCCGATTTAACTTGACACTGGCCTTTCTACTGCATTGTCGTACGCCTTGATATACCTTGTTGTACGTCTTTTACTTAGTTATTCATTAGTACGGTCACAAGAATACAATTAAATATTCGCATATTTATTATTCTGTCCTCACACTAGGCTGCTAGGACGTGCACTCCGACTCTACTGTGGATTCAACAACCGCCACTCGACACACTTTGCTGTACACATTTGGTCGAAATGGTTAGGTATTACTGACACTTCATAACATACCCACGATCAAAAGTTCTAGCCCTGGACACCTCAAGAAAGCTATTGTTTGCGTTTGAACAGTATGGCGGCACGCTGCCTAAAAGTGCTATAAGACAGCATTCATCCGTTTATTGTCCGGTCTAAAATTCCTCTATGCAAATTTGTGTGCACATACACAAGTCTTTCAGTAGCCGATACTGTGACGTCTAATCGTTTCGTTATTACAGGTTTCGTTGAAATGTGTGTCCAACACATCCCTAGTCCCGTGGCCTCTGCCGGCCTTAAAGTGGCCAACACCTATACTGGCCCGTTGGACAGTCAACTGGCTCGGGATATGCTCAACTGTTCGATGGACGCCAAACACGTGATGGTACACACGACCAAATTGTATCCGGACCAAGAAGCAATTACGTTCCACGTGTTCGGCCGCGTACTATGCGGCACGCTGCATGCGGGCCAAGTGGTACGTGTTTTAGGCGAGAACTACTCGCTCACGGACGAAGAGGACTCCAGACAGGCCACTATCGGCCGTCTGTGGGTCTCGGTTGCGCGGTAGGCTGTGTATATATGTATATATGTGTTATATACACCTGAAACCCACATCAGTGGAAATAGTGTAGATGGCTGCGTAGCTTTCTGCTATTTGGGTAGCAATCTGTCGAAAGATCTGTCCATAAACCGCGACGTACGTGCTCTCATATTCATAACCAACGCTACTTTCAGACGTCTTGGACGGCATGTCTGAAAATACTGTAGCCTGGATTTTAAGTTTAAACTGCTGGTCTATAGAGCCTTTTGTAGATGTGTTTATCCGTTTTCGGGCTGCAAACTCCGGGTCTATGTTTGGTATTTCATGGTCAATTTTAGCACCTTTTTTCCTGTCAGACTGTTTCATCTACTCCTTTATGCGTCTCACAACGAGTTTCCTTTGAAGGATAACCCAAGGGTTTAAGCTTGCATTTGGTCAGTTATCGGTTCGTGAGTTTTTTCATATGCTCTACGTGATCGTCACACCTCCAATGCATAAGTAGAAATAGTTATTCAAATAGTGGACCAAAATTACTAGTTTAAATTGGACTAGTTCGATAAGCAGCTTGTTATTTCCTGTTTGTGCTCTGTCTCTGAGTCATGGAAGTAATCCCAGCACTTGTCGTTTTTGCAGGTCAACAAAAGCTATCCTTTGCTGACCACCAAAGTTGAAGAATCTGGCGAGCGGATCATCCGTGGCACTGGTGAATTGTATCTAGATTGTGTCATGCACGATCTGCGCAAACTTTATTCCGATATTGGTGAGTCTTTCTTGATTGATTATCACTCCAAGAGGATAGTTACTCGCACGTGGCGGTTGATTGAGGGAGTTGAATTTCGAACATGTTAGCTTTTTGACGGCCAACCCTATAGCTTCTCGAATAAGGGTTGAAACTCCGATTCGGATTTTTTTTTTCATTTCGGACTTCACTGAGCAAGTGTAAAAGTGGATTGCTTATTTGTTGGGCATCCAACACTTGACTCCACCACAGTGGTACATGCAGGTTTTGCTACATTTCTGGTTGCATATTCAAGCTCTCTTTTACTGATATGTTACACCTTGGCTAAGTTCCGACTGGAAATTAACAGATAACGTAGTGAAGGAAGTTTATCGAAGCGCTCGGCAAATTTGTTGTTGAACGCACATATAATATGATATACCGCGTGTTTGCTTCATCGTATCACGATTTCTAAATCGGTGTTGATTTGCAGTCAAGCTCTCTTAAAATACTATAATACATCAGCGACTTCACATGACCAGCTGGATCACACGCAAACTGCACGGAAATCCAACAACGTGTGCAAAAATGGTTCGGAAGATAATACTCAATGAATGATTGAATTATATCGGAGCAATATCAAGCGATACTACTGATTTTTAATCACTTCATCAAGTCACGCAACGTTCCATGATGAAGTAACGATGGAAGGGACGGTCCATCTCTCCTGACAGGAGTAACATAACAGATATATATATATATATATATATATATATATATATAAAACTTGAAAACCACAAGGAGTGGCAAACGTGCCACAATGTGAGAAGACGAAAAAGTAACATGTAAGGTGAAGGAGGAAACAAATGTGGAGGGATAAAAAAAATGTTACAAAGCTTCACACAGACTCGCAAGATGAGCGCTATTGATTTCCATTCTTCACCATATTAGACAACGTCCTCTAACCAAAGGTGTTCATTTTCCGGGCTGACCAATTGTACTACTTGATTCTCAGCTCACAGAACCTATGACAAAAACAACCTGCTTGATGTGCGTTCCCACAATTCC
>LOND01005252.1:6929-25562 GCA_014220965.1 Paragonimus kellicotti
GGTTGAAGTCAATATACAAAGTACGTCAAGCACATTAGATGTGTTGTGCAGGCACACCCGTTATAGCAGATGGACGACGTACTTCCATACATTCGCCTCATCTGTGTCATTTTACCCGGATTATTCATGAAGAATCAAGATTGCAAACAGCTGCTTTCGGTAATTCTCTGCAGGTGTATATAACTAAAGGGTATTCTTCGGATTTAAATAAAACTGGATTATGGTTATACGCGATGATAACAGTTGCGGAAAATATGGATGACTGTCATACCAGGTCGTGGGGGCTTGTTTGTATGTGTTGTGTTTACATGAAACATATAGCAGGTATGTGATAACCTGTTAATCGCGTCACCAAACCACGGTCAGTAGAGCCTTCAGAATTATTAACAAATTGTCCTCCGTCCGATTCAAAGATGTCAGGGCGAGAATGTTGTCGACGGCAGCGGTCAGCCATGCGCCAACTTCCTGAACTACATTTACTCAGCGACCTGATTAGCACGTTATCACATACCGGTTCCATGTTCCATGTGGACACAACACACTATGTTTAGGTTAGACAGTTTCCGCAACTGTTATCATCGCGTATAACCATAATCCAGTTTTATTTAAATCCGAAGAATACCCTTTAGTTATATACACCTGCAGAGAATTACCGAAAGCAGCTGTTTGCAATCTTGATTCTTCATTAATAATCCGGGTAAAATGACACAGATGAAGCGAATGTATGGAAGTACGTCGTCCATCTGCTATAACGGGTGTGCCTGCACAACACATCTAATGTGCTTGACGTTTTTGTATACTGAATTCAACCGATCGTATGTGTTATTTTGAAATGCCGGATGTCAATAGAAACCTATATTCTGTACGGTTTGCATTTTTAAACAAGGAAACGAATGCAGCTGCTCCAGTTTTTCTCTTCATACATGGGATTGAAATTACTTCGCTAAGGTCAGCAGGATTAGCCGAAACTCATTTTTGAGATTTGATGTGGACAGGCACGAGGTATAATATGCCAGGTGGACATTCCTTAATGTCTTGTGAAATAATCTTCTGTTATGAATACGCAATGATGCACGGATCCGGAAAGACGGGAAACAGTTGAGGTGGAGTGTCAATCTCACCTAAGCTGTATGTTCTAACCCCGGTGTTATACTAGTAACCTGAGACTTATCGTGAAGAGACAAAGTGTCATACAGCTACTATTTATTGTAACAATCGTTATCTAGTTCGGTGATATGTAGAAACTGTAGCAGTTCATCAACATTGTCAGAAACATCGCTCATTTGTGAAGCAAGCTTTCTGACCATCCAGAAACGAAAAACTTCCAGTGTAGACAACCGATTGTTCCTTAAGGCAACGTCCTCAAATGTTTTGCCTAAGGACGAAAGTTGTTCACGATGTGTTGCATTTTAACTGACATACCTAATAACACGATAATCCAGTGGTCCAGAGGATGCTGATGATAGCGCAATAGTTTGTACCAGCAGGCTAATTGCATTGACGAAGTAAAGTGTGCTCTCTGTTGGATTGATAAAGGATTTCTGGTTTGGACATGAGGGAACAAATAATCAGTGAAGGACTTCATTCTTTCCTTCGTTCAACATTCCTGGGTTTTCGTACGTTTGCGTTGAGAAATCCGGATAAATTCAGGGATTGAACCAGGATTGCTGTAACAAACTCTACCGAGTAAGAATATTACGTTGCCCTAATATCTTGCACTCGTGGGTCAATTTATGCGCAATGGCAAAAAGAAAATATTTGGCCATCTAGTTCTAGCTAGGATGAGTAATCAATAGTGGAATTCGCACCGTTCTTTGATGAACATGTTGGTCGCATTTGAATCACTCGTCTTACATCCAGGTTTATTCTGAATGCACCACGAATGAATGAGAATTCTTACTTGGCCCTGTCGAGTCTATACAATCCGTGAACAAGTGATTTGTAACAATGTCATATCTAACTCAGTGCCATACTCATGAGTATGGCGCGAATAGTTGCTCGTAAATGGTGGCAAATGCAATTTGCGTAAAGCAAACACGTTCTACACTCTAGAACTCATGAAACTTTTAGTGGACTTTTGCCTCATGTGCAACACGCTGCTCGCTAAATAGCATCCCGTCAAATATTCAGCTAACAATCCGTTAGCATTGCATTTTCCTTCTTTCCTCTGTGTGAAGAATACATTGGACTACAGTGTTTTTTTCTGATATCTAATGTTCGATTCACATGGTTTAAGTTTGAGATGCCTCTGTTTGCTCTTCTTCAAAACTGGTCGAGGTGACAGCACATTAAACTAGTGGTGGTGTCTCAAATCGGTAAAGCTCATTGATGATTATAACGAACTGACCGAATCGATAATCAATGGATCGGCTACTGACGCACAGCAGGACAATTGAAAATACCAGCAATCACGTTATTGGTCTATAAATGAGGTTGTTGGACAGGTGAAGACCTGAGACCTTACAGCCTACATTAAGACGAGGTATGTCACATCAGGTCCCAGTTTGCGTTGTGGGACCTAAAACAAGGAGCGTTTGGTGTGTGCAACAGGTTATTACTTAAAGAACTGACAAATGTACGTGGTGATGACGTTGGTAGACTCCAGCGTGAATTGACCATAAAACACTGCTTGGGTAGCCAATTCCTGAACAGTTTGGTTGAAGTTCATATAACACAGTGGCTCCGGTGGGTGACAGGGTTAAAATCTGACTGTTCTGAGCACTCAGCAGGACTTCGTAACCCAGCTAGTATATCAAATGACACAGCTGGACATGTCGTTTCTTTTGGTGGTGTGAATACGGATGAAATCCAGAAATTTTGCAATGGGATCCTTTCCAAATTGGCGAATGTGCCAAACCAGTTAACAGTAATCAGAATGAAGCCCAGTAGTAAATGAAACAGTATGTTCGGCGAGCTCCTAATCAAACTGTACAGTGGCTATTATTCTGAGATGCACCTTAGACCGACGAACTACTGAGGGACACTGATCATACGGTGCTCTATCAATAACCGGCAAGTGATCCATCGGGTGTCGATACGTGTAGATATGCAGGGCATATAAACCATAAATCTACAATAATACTGCAAGCAGATTTTTCATCACGCTTATTAGACCAAGTGACAAGCCCTTCAATCTACGAAAGTTATGAATATTGGCAATTGGATGAGATTCGTTTGAAGACTGACCATGTGGCAAATTATCTGAATCGAGGATCATATGATGTACTAATGTGCACTTAATAGAGAAGTTATCAAAAGCCTTCGACGTTAGTTAGTTAGCTCGAAATTTACAGAAAGTAAAATGGTAACCAACTTTCATTATTTTTCGTTAAAGTAGTATAATTTTGCACGCGTTAGATAAAGCCACCGTATATTCAGTTTATCAAATTTATCCTTGAGGAGTTTGACTGAGCTTGCTTCGACAGAACATAAGTTCACTGTGCGGAAGTGACAGATTTGCTGATTTTATTCAATTGGCATTCTCCTAAAAACCGAAACAGCAGTTAAATGCAGTTACCGGGACTGCTCCATAACCCAACAGTCAGATGGATCAATCGGTAGACTTGTTTGCAACAAGACTTTATAGACTGGACAGCACTTGAATTCTAACAGCCTTACGATAGTTCAGTACAAACGTGCGTCCATTTGTAGTTCATTTTATGCCACACATTTATTAAGCAGGAAAACGAGCTTGACCTTACTGCGAGAAGAAGCATAACTGGATTCAAACGGAGCGTCAGCTTGCAGCTAGCCTACAGAGATGATGATAGGAACGGATGAGGCAATCGGCGACTTTGATCCTCAATCGTTCGAATATTCAAGGCAGTTTTAACCATTATGCTGAATTCATTCAGCCGAATAACAATCCATCCGGTGATTGTGTCTCTGTTTTCATGCGTCATATCCGACTGTATTTACTAATTTTAACTAAGATGCGAAACTACACAACTTGGGTACAACAGAAAGGTCAGTTAAGTACTTCCAGTGAGAAAGTTTGTTCCGGCTTAGATTAAACGTAGGATGGAGTAGACCTCCAGCAACCGGGAACGCGCAACCAGTGCTACGCAATTACTCAGTGTTTTGCATTTCATTTTGTTCGGTAACCTCCGAACATAAAATGATTGCGGTCAATCCTCTGAGAGTCATTTACGTGGGCAAGAATTGACAGCCACTCTTGTTCGCTTAGGTCGTTGTAATTTATAAACGGCAGCCATCACTTTGACGACAGAATGACTTTTAAACTGTAGTGATAAATGGATGGTTGCGTTACTTGTGTGTGTGCAAGGGAGTTTGTTTGTGCGTTCTACAGTTCCTTGCACTTGCCTTGTTTTACTCTGATACACGAACACACTGAGGTGTGCACCTAAAAAGATGCAACAAAATTCGGCTTGCAACGGATCGTGCAATCTGTTGTTTATGACTCGTGTTTGCATGGTCACTTTTTAAGCGACTGTTCTCAATTCTGTTCTGAACTGGCAAACTAGGTGCAACACTTATTGGAAACATGTATACCCAGACAAATATACGCCGGAGGACAATTAATGAATCATTGGCCGGTAGCGATTCGAATTTAGTTCAGTCAAGTAAATCCTTGCGGGTGCTGAAAAGGGAACCAGTATGCAAACTACAAAAGGAAAACTGACAAGTTCCGCATGTTTTCTCGTTACTTTAAAGTGAAACCGAATATTCAGGACATTCATGCTTAAGTTGGAATGGCTATGGATATCACGCTGAACTTCTGCAGAACCAGGGAATTATTTTACAACGTGACTAACGAAGATGTTGGATGCAAACAAAAAATAACTTTTGTGATACACATGAATATAAATATTTCACTGGACAGTGTTACCAGTGTACTTACTTCAAAGCAGACACATTGGCAATTTTGAAACACAAAACTTCTAAATGTTCGATAGAAATCGTCACATAATAACAGTGACTAATTTGAAAAAATCATAGGCTACGGTTTAAAATATTGCTTCCACCTCAGGTTCTGCTATTTGATTAAATAACACGACGCTTTTATTGAGGCATACTTCGTGTAACTGGTCGACAGATTTCTTCCAGTTCGGCCAACTTTTTCTCATATGTTGCACGGGTGAGATTGCGATTAGCTTCTAACCATTGCAAAGTATTCTTCACATTCAGCCAAAATGGCTTTGTTTTCCTCGCGGTTCCAGTCACAGCCTATTTTATAGTTTTCAACTTTGCGTTTAATGGAATAAGCAAACGAATTTAAAGCATTCCAGATTAAAATACGATCGTTATGTTCCACATCCTTAGCTTGGAAACGCCTTGCATCAAGTTTCATTCGTTCAATGTCTTCTTCGGTCAATCCGCCTTGTGCTTTGGTTATTTTGATTTTACCGCAATTATTAGTTCCACGTTCAGCCACAGATACCGTCAAAATACCATCTTCGTCAACATGAAACGTCACGTCAAACTTAACTAAACCTCGACGCGCCGGTTGCAATCCAGTGAGTAAGAAACTGTCCAAAAAATGATTATCTGCCGCCATGGCACGTTCTCCTTCGTAAACACTAAATGTACACTCAGTTTGAAAGTCCTGAGTGGTTTGCAATCCCTTGAACGCTGTAATTGGAATAGGCGAATTTCGACGAATCACAACTCGCATTCGACCGTCATATAGTTCCGTGCCCAAAGATAGTGGTGTGACATCCTTCATCACTAAATTTTTCAATTTTTCCGATTGATCACCAATCATATTTGCCGCTTGTAGGGCAGCTCCATGAGCAATTGCTTCGTCAGCGTTAACTGATACGTTTAATCGTTTGCCGTCGAAAAATTCTCTAACCAGTTTTCTAATCATGGGAATTCGAGTGGATCCACCAACTAACACAACCTCGTCGATATCTCCTTTGTTCAACTGCGCATCTCGTAAAGCCATGTTTACTGGTTCCAATGTACTTTTAAATAGGTCGGTATTTAATTCTTCAAATTTGGCCCGACTTATTCTGGTCTTCACTGAAATTCCTTTGTAAATATCGTCCACATCTATAGTTGCTTCCAGTTCGGCACTCAGTATGCGTTTCACGCGTTCGCATTCTACACGTAAGCGATGCATAGCAGACTTGCTCTCTCTGACGTCAATGTTGTGCTTATGTTGTATGTCTTTGACCAAAAAATTGACCATGTTCTGATCAAAATCTTGTCCACCTAAATGCGTATTTCCAAAAGTTGATTTGACGACGAATTTATTTTCGTTTATATTCATCACTGACACATCCAGGGTTCCTCCACCGAGATCGTAAACAAGAACATTACACTGAGAACGGAGTTTTTTGTCTAATCCGTAGGCAATGGCCGCTGCGGTTGGTTCGCTTATCACCCGAAGCACATTCAATCCTGCAATCAAACCAGCATCTCTGGTGGCCTGGCGTTGCATGTTGTTGAAGTAAGCGGGCACAGTAATGATAGCATCCGTGACGGACTTGCCCAAGTATGCCTCCGCCACTTCTTTCATTTTGGCTAACAGCATAGATGAGACTTCTTCGGGTAACAGCAACAATGACTGGCCGTCGGACTCCACTTTGATCTTTGCTTTTCCTTCATCTTCTACCACCATGAACGGCCAATTCTTACGATCTTCGATCACTGTGGCCTCATCGATACGGCGGCCAATTAAACGTTTGGCATCATAAATCGTGTTTCGAGGATTAAGTGCCGCCTGGTCTCTAGCAGCCTCACCAATCAGTCGTCGGCCATCAGCAAATGCCACATAACTGGGCGTAGTCAAGTTCCCATGTTCATTCGGAATGATTTCCAACATACCATTATGAAACGCAGCAACACAACAGTACGTGGTACCCAAATCTATTCCAATAGCTGGCATGTGACCAATATGTTAATCGACACCGTATTCAATACACAAACTCTTCATACACAACGGTCCAGTACATAAATGATTGGTTAAGAGAACTGATCATGGTTATATGATTAGGACGAGCACGACACGTTGTCTAGCAATTGTTTCGTGATGTGTGTACCGATCACTGAGCTATGGTATTTGTAACAACATGAATGTCAAGGCAAGTATAGACGTTTCCAGCATGCTCATCATAATATTATTCATTACGGTGAGCATGCCTCCAAGTGACAGACTATAGATGAACAGACACACAGCACCCAGACAAGAATGACTGAACAACTAAGCCACAGCAAACTGCATACAGTCTTTAATTGTTAGACCACGGAAATCTGGTGTTTTATCAGAAAAAGTGTAAAATTATAAGGTTGAAGAGACGGAGAATGATAGAATATGCACGACTGACAGGAGAGAACATTTCGTCAACCCGTGCACCAATCAGGAGTGAGGGCATAATGTATTGGATTGTCTGTTTATTGATTAATTATAGGTAGAGTACTACTGGCAGTTTACTCACAACTTTTTTTTCTCAAATACGTTTTCAGCAATCACATTATGCGTATTTGAGCCTTCCTTTTATTTTAACTCATTCTCATCAGTACTTGTGAAAAAGTTCACTGCTATCCCAGAATCGTACAACACATTTAAATATTTATCTACAGGTGTCTGCGGTACGGGTTTAGGTTAACTGATTGTTATGACGGGCTGAACAATTTACCTAATACGGATGACGAGTGATTCTTACACAGTTGAACATGATTATTCTACCTGAAACTACAGGGTAGCACTTTGAGTATCGTCAAATTCTAATGGTATTTTAAATGTTCTGAATCGTATCAAGAACAGTGTACAGCCAGACATTTCATCTCAGTCTGAGAAAGTCAATATGAAATGTCAGAAGGGCTGAATTTAAACCACTGAAAATTCTCAACTATACTAAAGGAATGTATACTTTGCAGACTCCTCTCGTTAATTTCATGAAAACATAGTTTCATTTTCAGATAATTGGTTAAAAGTTTTTTTTAGATGAGACCCAATTGTGAAAAGTCAGGGCTTCGGCTGGATTCGAACCAGCGACAGAAACACCATGCCTGAACGCGGCAAGCGCTCTACCAGCTGAGCTACGAAGCCACGCCAGGAGCTCGGAAATCTCGTCGTTTTCTCTGTGTATACACTATGCAGCCGATAAAACGGTTGTGATTTAGTTTTGACGATTGTAGACAACGTTCTATTCAACGGGTCCTGGCTACAAAAAAGAGGTCTATATCAGAAGATGATTACAATTTTCAAGAACGACATATATACGGCTGAACGATTCAGAGAACAAAAGGGATGTCCGCGTCATTACGCCCAACGAAATGAGGAGAAATAATTCAATAATCATGGATTCTACTGATTAGTGCAAGCTCTGATGTTTAATCAAAGTTTGCAGAGCTAAGTAACTACTTCGAACAATTTTAAACACTTGGAACTTGCTGCATTTTACCATTCGTCCAATAGCCATTACATATTTTGAGTGCCATAAGATAGGGATAAACCGAGTAAAACATAGGATTGTTCTGATTTCTTGAAGGCCACTGATGATCACTAGTAGGTTTTCGATAAGTTGGTTAGTGTAAACTGAGAAGAACTCACAGCTGGCTAAAAATATTGAATTCAGACAAACTTTCAAAAAGCCCCTACAGAAATGTGGCATCCGAGTTGAATCGCCTTCTGATTGGATCTCGTCAGTAATACCTGTTCTTGCCAAACCTGGAGTTGGAACCCTGGCCGGCGTTTGTATGACCCAGTCGTGTTGACCGAGTTGCCAACGGGTTCACAATAAATTTAAGATATAGCATAGTTGAGGCCATTGGGTTTACTTAATCCGCGCCGTATGCACCGCGTTTAATTATTGTTCTTGTTAGCATGTGTTGATTGTCTATACTCGTCGGTCTTATTTATGTCAACTACGAGAATAAACGGAAAGTTTGCATCTTGTAACAAGCACACGCATCTTAGAAAGCACACGTATGCGTTTCAGTTACATTTTTCAGTAATGTGTCCGCCCATAAAGTACATAAAGTCTCCTGTAACCTTCTTGTATCCACACCGTCAGCCACCCTTCAACATCTGTACCTAATGAGGTAACACGCAAATTTACATCCAGGTAAAGAAAAGCTATTTGAGCAGTACGGATTTATGGAAAATTCAGTGCTCAGGGCGTAAGAACCCGATTATCACAAGATTAAAACTCTCGTGGTTATGTCAGTTGGCTTGGTAAAATAGATTTTGCGTAATCTGCGCAGATGTAACATATATCTTTTGAATACTAATCGAAAACCGCAGTTGTTACTTAACTATATACATGGATTGTACCAACCTCCTCGTAAACGAACACACGGTTCCGAACATTTTGTTGCAGTACTGCACACACTATACATAGAAGGTGATTAGCCCTAAGCAAATTATTGGTATATTCGTCTGATCAACTGACCAACCATATTGGCCAGCAATGCATACTGTCTTGGGATGTCGGTTTGACTGGAGATTTCTCAAAATATGTTCTGTGATCAACATCCAGTTGTTGTTTGACCCTTGGAGTAATTGGCCGCACTATGCGCCTTGCAAACAGACAGAGTTGTGCACGTTATCAATTTGAACGAATTGTAAACGGTATGGGAATGACGACTATCTTGTTTAATATTTGAAACTGCTAAACCGTGACAGTGAGTATGTGGAATTTTGAGTTGGAGGATACAGCTGTAGCTATTGATCAACCAGTATCATTCAACATGTTAAAAGTAACAGTTGGAAAGCGAATTTTCCCGAAAATATTCTTTGAAAGATGCGAATCTACTAGCCCGAGAGCTTTTGGGAAGTTACACTACGACATGCCTGAACAGTGCCACCTCAGATTAAAACAAACATTCAGATTTTCACCAGTTGCCTGAGAGGCCATATCCTTGCCGAAAATTTCAAGCCAGATAAAACTAATCCGTTCACTATTATATCCGGACAGTTAGCGCAAATTGAGATATTTTCTCGTGAAGAGTTTTTAACAACAGGGTTTGGCAGGATTTCGGAGTGCAGAATCATACACAACAAGACACCTAGTAGAATAAAGATCAGAAATAATGTAATCATACATAAAGAAAAAAAGAGAGTTGTGTGTGTCGATGGAAATTAACATAAGTAAAGGAAATAGGAAGAGCCCAAGGCAAAAAAAAATCCGCTAGATCTCGACACAGAGGATACATTTATCTAGCACATGTGCTAGAAGACGCAATAATACGGTCGTTTAATCCACACACGATATCTTTGCTATCAGCGGGTCCAAACTAATCAGCTTCTATCGCAAATAAGTAAACATTAGATAACAGTAAACTACGTTTGTTTACAACAGCACTCGTGGAAAGGGACCTGGACACATAAGTGGGAAGAATACCTACTACCATATTGTATACTGACATTGCGTAAACCATCATTTAGCATAGCCACTTGGATAAACTATTCGAGACGTAGCCAATATAAGAATGTAGTAAGCTGTATTAGGAATAATGTCATATGCGTAATGAAAGAACAACCTACATGGCCTTCGAACTGTACACTCCGACATCCGTGCACACCCGGCTAGCCAGGAAGCCTAGCAGATTGCTTATGAGGTTTACTCCAGAACTCCAGGCTGTCCAGCCCAAAACCTTAATGCTCAGTAGGCGTACCCCCGCCTCCATGAATAAAAGCATTATCGAATGTGCAAACAAAAAGAATATTCTAGCGGTTTAACAAAAGAGTCGATGTCATTATTACTATCTCGGGTAGCCAGTACTCTGTTTTCAAATGTCGGAAGTGCGTCGTACATAAACAAGGAACCCCAGCTATTAGCACATTCCATGAAGCACAATTCCTACCTAATAACGACCCGTTTAAGGTATTCCATGCAATGACGTCGCTTAAGTCAAAACTGTTGTCATCACTGAAGAGCATACCCTTAAGGATCCCAAAATTATAAGTTGCAATGCTTTGTGCGCAATGTTGTATTTATTGCCCATTTAACCAATGTTTACTCATTTTTTAAGCTGAACTACGAAGCTCCGTGTAATGTCTGTTGCAATAATCTCGTGATAACTATGCACTTAAGGCACTGTCAACTCTGAAACAGTTTATTGCAGTATAGTAAGATAGCCCTAAAGTTCATCGTCCGGTTCATTAGTTTCTAGCCAATCTGACTGGTCCGCCGGATGTCTTGTGGTCGTTTCAACTAGCAATGACCGGATTCTCTCTAAAACTCTGTGCAGTGGATGCTGTTGAAAGAACAAAATCACCCCTTTGTTTTACGTGTCGAGAAGGGCAGCGGTACTGCATTTCAGATCGTGCTCATAAGTTGATAGTTCGTACGTGATAGCTGTTAGTCACACTATTAAATATGATTGTCAGAAACAACTTATGAGTAAGTCTGGCTCCATTTTGTTCTATGATGGAAGTATTTCATCTCTGACACAACAGAAAGGCTTCTTAAAAGCCCGTTTTTGGCTGAAGAAACTTCTACGTCAAAGTGAAACATCACTAATAAACCCAACTATCGATCGCTCATAGTTTGTTCTGAAATTAAAAACTCACCCCTTATTGTTGCTTTTCTAATTCATCTCCTTTATCCGAATGTGGACGGCGGATAATAATCACATGGGTGTCGCTCGCGTAACGATCAGGTTTCACCTAGAACATCGACAAATCGGTATGTTAACTGCAAATTTCACTTGGCCATCACGCATATAAAGTCCACAGTGTACTGTTAGTCCTAAGTTGGTGAACGTCATTCAGCGAACGGTTCAACCTTGAGTGGTCATGCATTTTTGCGTTGGTCATTACTTCTTATTTTGTTTATACTTCATTCTTATTAAGAGCATTCATAGAGAATTCAACAACTTTCTCACAAGCGCAAACTGTCCATCTTCTAGAAAAAAAAACAGTTTGCTCTGATAGTGATGAAGAAGATATTGCCAAAATTTGGTTGTCCAAAGTTGTTTCGCGTGGTTCGAGCTCCACCTTCAACCTTAACGCTTTTCCAAACTGTGTTTTTACTCAACAGTAAGGCTCCTAATTGCCCCCACCTACAAGTATCAGCTGCCTGTCTCCTAGGTCTGTTTAGTTAGATAATCTGATGGAGTTCGTCGTGAGAATATCATCGGCAGATGATTATAATCACAGCCTAGATGCACGCTTGTGAAAATGGGACCAACTTTCAGCCATCAAACTCATTTAAATAGAATGTTACAGTGCTGGAACATTCATTGAAGTACCGGTTATTTTGTTGTTTTGTGCATTTCAAGTACGCCAGTAACAAGAATGATAGACTATGTTAAGGCATCTGTTCCGCTGTACACTAAATAGACTGTTTTCCTCAGGCGACTTTTGATTTCAGAAACCCGAATTATTGACTTATTCTTCTGGTTTTACAAAAACTCGCTTGTTGGTTCCCAACCGAATTTCTGCAACTTTTGAAGGAGACTGTCGACAGTGACATTCCTGTTGGTAAAATCTGATTTCCTTTGTCATTCAAGGCACACAATGAAGCGGCCATTACCTGGTCATAAAACCACGATCAATCCTGCCACGATTCATGCAGATTCAGATGACAACGCCGTTAACAGAAGTTTTGAAGCCGGACAAGAAGAGGTCTGCGTAAGTAACCTCGACTTCACCGGCGCTGACCAGATCGATTTCAGTGATCTTGGTCGATGAACAAATTGTTTGAACAGTTGGTCGACATTACACTACTCTCTTCTCCTTCTTCTTCTACAACTTTGTGCGCATCTACTTTCGAGATCGACCAGTCTAATTCCGTTACATGAAACTGGATAATCTGGGCGCACTTCACGGTGGCAGCCAAAATTCTCTTTTCCAATGAGTACTATCATAAACTGAAACGTAATGTTTGTATGTTAGTCTAAATCAAGTCATACCGTTCCTGTTCAGTCAGCTTAAACGCATTGTATAGAGCAAACTGCTGACGAAAAGCGGGAACCGCAAGTTTGGAGAAAGCTGTTTGTTCAAGCTGAGGTTTAAGCTTGACGGCCTGAAAAACTTTGCACCACATCCAGGTTTAGGAAGAAATTTATCCTATCAACAACATGAGTGCAGAGAAATTCAGTTGCCTGTCATATAGTAACATTTGGTTGACATAAGTGCAACAGCTGCTTCATGCGACAGACATCACGTAGAACGTTACCGTTCACATTTCAGTGATGTTGTACAGGAACCGTGAAGTTAATCACTCGAACGCAGTATACAGAAGGATGCTCGTAGATTTGACATCTCGATCTGACAGCCGTTAACAGCATGGGGAAAGTGAATGTTTAAAACTGACGATTGGTATGACATTTAGGTATTCAAGCGCCGCTAAACGTTCAGTAAAACTGTATAAAGCATAAGCATACAGAGCTTAAAAAGAATGTGGTCTTAAACAAGCAACAGAGACTGTCACCAAAACATAGACAACTTCGTTTAATATCAATTCATTCTAGCTGCTGCTCATTATTCATTACCCGTTGAAACTCTCTCGCCCATTATCGTCTTTTTATATAGACTGAAACCTCAACAACGTTCACTCTACGAACAATAGAGAAAACAACGGCGCATCAATATTTGACGTTCACTTTCCTTGTACAACTGGTGAACATCTACATCCATGCTGGAATTTGTAACTATGCAAGCCAAGAATGCAGCTCATAAAATATAAACCTCAATCCGAATAAGATTTGTCCACAGTGTCCGTCTACTTCAGGTATATTAGCGTCTATCACAACTTGCAGACAAAAGGGCGCGTTCAGAAGTTAATTTAATTTAAGTTGCTGAAACACATTTCCTTTTTTACGGGAGAATTTTACTCCGTTTCAGGTTTAAGAAAAGTCATCTCTTTCTTTCACTTGCATTGCTACTTGGTTTTTCTTTTGTTTATCACTATATAAGTGAAACGCTGTTGGTTACCACGTTGCTGTTCTGATAGATTGCGACAATAAAAATCGTATAAAACATGTAGTATTAATGCTGTATATGTTTACCTGTGCATTTAACCAAGCCGTGGTGACTAATTTCTGAATAAAAAGAGTACTTATACTCCCATTCAGGGGCTATATCTGAAAATACAGCCTGAAAGCCATACACGAATTTAACTGATTCCAGAACGCAGTCACTGTATTTTGACCCAGAGTGGCACTCAAACGTAAAAGCTTATGTACTCCCCACCGGTTTTTCTCCTTTGAAATAGAACACAAATTAGTATGACGGTTCGAATGTCAGTGGGTGAGCTTGGACAACCCGCTGCGTTACATTTCGTCAATGACAGCCACACCCTTGCAGGAATCACAGACCAAAATGTGTTCCTCTCTCTTAAATGCCTTTGTAAACAAACCTCACGAGCTTTGCTTACTGTAATAGCGAAAGCAGACGTCAAATGTCATGGTGAGAGTTTTTGAAAAGGATATGTAACAGTGATGAAAACAAGCTTCGTCGAGTCATTTTTGAAATGTGCGCTTAACGGGGAAGCTTTTCACAACTTTTCACAACTAACTTATGCAAAGAAGAGGTCACACTGTGATAGCATTTTTAGACGGCCGAACTCGAATAGCTGACAAGCACAACAAGCCCCAACTTGATATATGCGTTACCGACCTGTGTTCCAGCCCCATAGCAAATAATTTCCACAACTGGATTAGTTACCATGAGATCACGGTATATCACATTGAATAATCCGGGTTTCTTGTGGGAAAACATACATTGCTATAAGGCATGTGTTTCATACCGCTGGTTCGAGGCTAATTGATGACGAAAATTTCCTCCACTGACTCTACTCATAAGGAACAGTTTTTACATATTACTTAACGTATGTAAGTGCAGCTGACTGACCTCACAGCAACAATGGAGTCTGACTGAATGTGTGGCCAGCACGTTATATCCAATTCCGGTGGGCATAAACCCTGCAATATTCGTGCTAGTTTTGAGTGAGGATTAACCCAAAATTTCACGGCGGATAAAAGTAGCAGTAGAATAGTAGTACTGAAGACACGGTGACCTATCTGGGTATCCCGTTCACCTGGAAAGGTGAAGCATTCACTAATCACCGTCTGCAACTTCGTACGATGTTGGAAGAAACCACTAAAGCGCCCTTGAAGCCACATCAACGCCTTGAACTCCTGAGACAACATCTGATCCCGAAGATGAATCACTCATTGGTGTTGAGCCGAGTCCACCGTAACACGCTCAAGGCTATGGACTGTACGATTCGCCAGTTTGTTCGGCAATGGCTCCGCCTTCCTAAAGACACCAATCAGCTACATCCACACTCCAATTCGTTTGGGTGGTCTGGGCATCCCGAGTTTGTCCACCACTATTCCCATCTCGCGCAAATCTCGAGTGGAGAGACTTCTCTCCAGTCAGTGTCCAGTTTTGCGGAATGTGGTCAAAGATGATTCGTTTGGCCCTATCCTGAGGGAGATGAACGTCCCGGTACGCGTACAGGGTGTGGTGGTGACGAACAAGGAGGAAGCCCACGTGGCGTGGATGAACAAACTCTACCATTCGCTAGATGGCCGTGGTCTTCAGGAAGTGTCATGCTCTCCACTTTCTAATCGTTGGCTGTTGAATCCAGGCCGCATCTTTCCCAGAATCTTTATTCGTGCCATCCAGCTTAGATGTAATCTCTTGCGGACCAAAGTCCGAAATTCACGAGGTGGCCGAAGTGACCACTCAGTTCTCTGCCGTGGCAACTGCGGTCAACCAGAAAGCCTTGCTCATATTCTGCAATCATGCTGGATCACCCATGACGTGCGTTGTGCTCGACACAACCGCGTGGCCAAAGACCTGGCGAAACGACTGCGCAACTTGGGCTATACAGTCTTCGAGGAGTTGCGAGTACCAACGACGAGCTCGTTCATCAAACCCGATGTGATCGCGGTTCGTGACGGTGCTGCTGTGGTGCTCGACATTAGTATAGTGGACGACTATCGAAGCCAACTTGCCTGGACGGACAAGATCGCGAAGTACAGAACCGACTCTCATAATGCCGCCATTCAGTCGGTCCTCCATACTTTGGGCTGTGATGTGAACTCTGTTTCTCATTCACCTGTGATCATTTCCTTTCGCGGTATTATATTTCCCCCTCATGCAGCGCCATTCTTCGACTGGGACTGCCTTCCTACACAGTCACGGATTTATGTCTACTGACTGTTCTAGGTTCCCTGAAAACCTACGACACATTTATGCGGGGAACCTGGCGTTAACTGTTGCCACCTCTCTGACAGTTGTCTCATTATGAAGGACATTTTTCTGTCCCGATGCGTGAGCCTTGACTGTGATAGCACCCATGTGCCCTGAAGAGCCTTTGATTTTGTGAGACTGTGCATTTATACCATTTTCGTTTTTCATGTATTTTTTTCTACTCTTAACCTGTTTGTCTAGTACCACACAAGTAATTTTTTTGATTACTGAACTATTAACGCTTGCAATTCTTGTGAAAGGACTCGTCAACTGTTCAATGTTGCTAACTATGCAGCGTCCCACATTTGACAGACAGCCTGTTTTTATATTCACCTTTCTACATATCTGTTACTTGATTTTGGTGTCACCGTTTGTTCTTCCTTTGAACGAAGATGTTTATATTGCTCTTCAAAATAAACAATATAGAGTGAATTTTCTGCCTATTGTTACTTCATTATGCACGCTTTTTATTACCACTTTACATCTACATCCGTATCTTATATCATCATTTCAATCACATGACTGTATGTCGATTGATCACTTTGAAACTTCTTCTCGTAGGCTCCCACACGTCCAACTGTTTGTACATTATTCCGCGTATGTAACTGAACAAAGCGAACGAAATGATGCTCAAGCACGACGATCGTTGTGTTCTTCAAATTTATTCGGCGACAACTTGGTTTCAAATTGAGAATGGAACTGAATTCGAGATTTGAAATGAGAAACCAAATAAAACTTCATGTAAGTAGTATGCCAACAAAACTGGAGAAAACAAAGTAGTGAAGATTCGGGGATTTAGGTTATTTCAAAATTGAACACCACCCACACTTGATCGCAGCCTTCGCATTCAGATAAGCACTTTCGAAATGGGCTAGCCGAAAGACTTATCTGCGCTCTATATTTATATACAGTCTACATCAGTTGTCGTTGTTTGGCCGAGTTGTCTGTGAAGTGAGTGCACTTAAAGATGCGGGGCAGTGAAAGCCGTAAGGAAGCTGTCTTGCTGATGACGCCTTACTTTCACTTACAGCTCGGTTGTTTGTTTGCAAGGTGTAGGCGCCTTGATGTTGTATGTTGAATATAGACGTAGCTATTTTTAGTAGTTAGGTCCACTTCCCAAACTCTCCTATTTCTCTTCTTTCTTCCCAGTGTGAACCACTGATGTACTGCTGTCTATGATGATGATGATGATGATGATGATGATGATGATGTACAAAACGAACACCACTTGTTTGAATTGTTTCGACTTGACAATACACTTTTTGATGCGCGCGTCTCTTCTCCTTGGTGCTTCTACTCCGTCTAGATCGGGATTGTCAACAGTGAGATATTCAGCGACTGTATGACTATGTGTTCATACTTTGTATAGGGCTAGTTCCATACAACCTTCGTCTCCATACACACAAGCGACATTTAATTTAACTGGTGGAGTTACCTGGACATAAACAGATAGCAAGCAGCGTCAACAATGCCTCACACATCGCTGAAACAAACGTCGTGATGAAATCGACAGAGGGCGTACAGCAACCAGTTGCGTTCAAGGTACATCTGGACCTTCCGAACTGCGAACACCATGTAAATAATAGTGCGATTAGCTCGGAGTCCACACGAATTATCAGGAATATTTGTCTCCATGAGCTGCAAATTAAGTTTACTGCTCAAACATTCTCAAACGACTACAGCGGACTAATGCCTCGATTGTTGTCCCTACTCAGCGTGGCCCATTTGCCTTTATGTAAAGACCCAGCGAGAACATCCTAGGAATTCTTTTTCTTGTTCCCAGGTTGAGTGAATCATCTTTAGCAGAACCGTTTCAAAGCTAAGCTGCCATGCGTCCCAAATTTCCTCTGGAAACCAGACGTCCATCGGTCTTCACGAGATTTGTGGTGACTAACCATGGGTATGCGTTCTACTATTCCATTGGTTAAACCCCTTTCTGTTCTTCGCAAGTAGATAGCACTGTAGGTGTAATTGTTTTGATGATTACAACCAGAACTGCTGATGAATGGCTTAAGGATCGTGGCAGGTAACAGATATTACCAATTATAATACACATCTAGCTTAACTGAGACTCCCTGTTGTTTTATGTGCCCCTCTCGCAACGCGTCACAACAGCCCAGACCACTGAAATCAACTGGCAACACGTAGTATTCTCAGTCGTTTCTGTTGGGAGGCCAGACTTTTCCTTTCTATCAAGCCGACCAGTTCATCTCTTTGTGACATGGCATGGACAGAACAAGTGGAGATTGACTGGGTGGTAGTGACAATGAAGTCACGTACATACTACTGGCAATGCAACCCAATAGCTGAAAGGCTACTTGCGTGATTATGCATACCCGGTTCGCGAAATGCATGTCAATATTGCGTCCGCGCTTCAATATGAACAGACCAAAGCAAACTGAGATGGTCACATGAAGTTGTCCGAACTGGTTCCCCTGCTTTTATATACAGATCATTTTCTATCAAGGTTATCCAAACAAAAGTCAATCCACAGATTCCTAACAAATCGCGTG
>LOND01005253.1:21605-41033 GCA_014220965.1 Paragonimus kellicotti
AACCAAATCGTTTCTAATGATCGAGCAAAGTATGGTGCAGCGTCAGTGAACAAATTTGTAGCATAAAGCCGGTTGGTTGACTTACAAGTCTGTTAATAAGTTGTTCAAAATTGGATGTTACGATTCATATGTGTACAATGATTGTTCTAAAGTTGTTTATCAGTTATTACAGCAAGTTCTTTGACAGCAACAAGTTTTCAGAACTCAATCGTCCCGAATGCCAGCAACTAAGCGAGGTCCCATCTTAGGATAAGCAGATAGCCGAGCAAGGGTGCATTTGTCGCAAGTCGGTCAGTTAGAATTCCATAAGATAGATGAACCTGTTGAACAAGCCAGATGATAGAAATGAAACAGGAAGGATAGAACAGATCATACGGTCGTTTGGATGAGAAAAGTACATGGGGTATGTGAAATTTCACACAGTATATATACCAAAAATTTTGGCCTCAGAAAATCGTAAAACTCATGACATTCATTGTGGGGCTAACTGATTGAAAGAGGAAAATACCAACCCGTGGTCAATTTACCTAAACTTCGCGTTACGGGCAAAACGGTTATCCGTCTGACCACCAGCACTGTTTGAAACTGGACAACTATCTTTACTGTTGTGGATTGCAGTTATATATTCATTTACGAACGCCGACACTGAAGAAACCACCTCGTATTACCGCAGTTCATCGGAGATACATGTGATACAAAACCCACTTCGGTCCTCGGATGTAACCAACCCAAATAAAATTTGGCGTTGTTGCTTTTTGACAAGATGAGCGACAGAATAGCTTCTTAAGCCATACATCTACGCGTTGTCTCCGTGGACTGGACGTGAAATCAGCTTTCATGCTGTTGCGAATACTCGAAGAATACCTGGAAGACTGCATGCGCATTTTCAAGTAGAATGATTGATTGGTTGAATAATGCACGGATTCTGTTGTCTGTAGATTGTGCACTCTGTCATTGTCTCAGTACAGAGTTGTCCATTGTCAGACCCGCCAAACTTCACTGCAGCTGTAAAACCGATGGATCAAGACGACAAAACTTTTAAGTTCTAATTTAGGATTCTATTACTGGACTAAAAGGAACGGAGTGATATCATCAGGTTAGCGAGGTTACCATTTTTCACATTCTGCACGCAGTACGTTTTATTAGGTCAGCCAAGCTCGATGTTGTGATTGGTAGCACTCAGTTCAAATTCCGGATACCTTAGTAACGTCAGCTACACTATGTCTAAAAACAAGATAGTGGTTCAGATGATACTTTTTCGCATTATGTCTCTACAAATAATTTACCATTTAAGGAGAAGTTTGAACGGAGTGATACCAGTATGGATGAAGGGAATTCCAGCTTAGTAGGCCAAATTATAGAATTTTACTTTTGGGACCAACACATCATCGACCAAATCAACAAGTGTCGAATGACGGAAAGTTATTCAGAAGAGAAGGATAAGTATCAACCAGAGTCAGTAGCTCTATCGACGATTATCCGGGGAGATGCAAAAAACGCATTGAAGCAACTTAGGATCTTTGCTTTGAAATGTCGTCTGATTGTAACTTAGAACTTAGTTCCGTAATTATCACTGTTTCCTAGAAGATGCAAAGAAGGAAGCTGGGCCAAACTTACGACGTTCAGGAATTGGACAGAGAGGTACAGGGTAGTGCCTGCTTATCGTATACTAAAGAACACAAGATTGGAATGGTTTGCTCCGATTTTGGTCAAATTGGCATAAGTTGGTGTGGGTGACCAGTTGTTGTGTTTCGCTTGCCGCGGTTGGCCCTGGCTAGGTTCTTAGGGGCTGCACGCAGTACGGTTGCTAACATAAATAACACTGACCCAAACGGTAGATGGTCAAAGTTTGTTTGCTTGATGCACCGTGTTTTTTTCAGAAATTTGAAAGAATATGCCAGTTACTGTCCATTTTATTTCGTTCGGCTCCAGGTTTGTCAAATTTACTAGCGTCTGCAATGAAGGGAGTCTTTTGTGATGAGAGTCTGTCGTGTTAGTCGATGATTACTTTTTGCTTTCTGTTCGATATAGATGTTCTAGGATGCTTGACCAAACAGTGACTGCCGACACCAACAGATTTATCCAAACGGCAGTCATTTCACTGACGATAAGTTTCATTGTCATGGTGCTTGTTCGGACATTCTGAGTCGTCATTCGATGTCCGTGGCTTCGTTCTGCAATGGCGGCTGGTCCGCTACGCAAAGGTACTATGAGGGTTAATCACTTGCAGCGGCTACGATTTGTCATTAAATGTTACCCGACAAATTTTACTGCAATAAACCCACGCTGGCCCAGTTTTCTCTCAGTCCAGCTAGCATTGGGTATGTGAATGGCTTGCAGTGAATCTCAGTTCTGAGCTCCCGGCGTAGCTACGTAGCTCGGCCAATACACCGCTTGCCATGTTTGGGTATGTTGTTAGTTTGAATCCAGCCGAGGCCCAGACATTTTAAAATTGGTCCTTTTTAAACTATAATCGGGCGTCTTTTTGATGTCATCGATGATGCAACTTGGCAAAGTCAACGCAACACTTCTTTCTTCCAGCTGATAACCCTTTAGTTACACTACAGGCTGAGAACATACCACTATCCAGCGAGATAAACTGTCCACAGCCTCAGGTGGCGGCTTACAGTAAGAAGATCAGTTTACCCACAACCAGGCTTGACATTTCCTTACTATTCACCAACCTAGTTTTCCATGAGATCGGTGACCCTACAGAATATCAACGTTCTAGATTCTGACTTTATAAACAAAACAGGCAAATAAAATCTAACGTAATTGCTTTTTACAAAGGGCAATAGATTTCCCGAGACTGTGTTAAAAAAAAGCAAACGCACATGGGTAGACGCATCTAGCAAAATGTTAAACCTTGACTTACCGTCTCCTCTTAAATGTGTCGGCCGACCGATAATCATTCTTATTCTGGACTGTTAGATGTCTTCTCAAAAATTATCGACAAATGTTGCAGAATTAACCGAAGAAAAACAATTATTCTAGAAGAGGTCCAATTCCGAAAACTCCGCACTTCTGCCAGATTCGAACCAAAGATAGAAGCGGTCCACCCAGACGCAGCGAGTGCTTCACCAGCTTAACTGCAATGCCACGCTAGAGGCTAACATGTGGACTCAACAACCCACCCAACCCACTGTGACATGTGGGATTCACCAAATGATCTGGCAGACTGACTACCTAAGCAAGATTTCCCTAACACCTTTCGTTGGAGTCAACCAGCATCACTGTTGTGCAGTTAAATTGAAATTTAGAGGCGACACACTTACAAAAGATTTGGGTTTTAACCGGATTCGAACTAGTGATAGAAACATCGTATCATAAAACACAGTGAGTTGGATGAGTAACTGGGTGCAAGTATAAAAATTCTGAGCTTCCAGACGGATCTGATAACTCAGCTGGTGGAGCGCTTGGCGATTATAGTCATGATGTTTCTGTTGCTAGTTCAAATCTTGCCGAAGCTCAGAATTGTCGCAATCGGGCTTCCTCTTCACAGTTACTCATCATTTCACAAGACAATAACAGTAATGTGCAGGGGAAAATAATAAAGATAGCTAACAAATGCAATCCGTGTCTTACGGATTTTCAACCACAAACTTCTTCAGAAAGAATGTCCCTTGAATATTTCAGAAGAACAAGGAAACAGATTTAGAATGAAAGGTAAAATTAGTCAAGCCTGCAGAACTTACACTACATCAGAGGAAAGAGTTGGAAGTGGACACTAATTACTCTCGTTTTCTTCGTGTTTGTCCATATAAGGACACTTCTACATACTTCTGTTGCTAAATTAAGTCAACTGGAGACTCAAAACGAGACCTTGACCTGGTGTTGAATAACGCTCAATTACGGGGCGACTTCTGACGTTTAGTTTACCAACTGTTGGAACGTACAGCATGCAATATGGGAGATGAATAGCATGTCAGCTAAGTAACGGTAACATAAAATTCAAGACGGAGTGATTTTATATGTCTGGCTACTGACCCCGGGAAAGTATTAAGGTCATTTTGTAACGTTTCCGTAATAGAAATTAACAGCTGTTGAGTAGCTTGCGTTACCGGCTGTAAAATGTAGACCGACGCATATTGAAACGTAAATAACAACTACTTCGAAACAGTAGGTTGGAAGAACGCAACAGCCATAATGTAAGATGTATGCTTAGGCACCATTTGGTTCGTTTTTTCAGTTATATAGGCGAATAGATGTAGAAACATTTGGACGTTTATAAGTCTATGNTACTCTGCGTTTCAACCGATTCGGGTGGACATCCTCTGGAGTGTTGTAACCGAAAAGTGTTTCATTTTGCTCCTCATTCTCCAGGAATGTCTCAATTAACAGGCTGATAACGCCATATATTGACTACGGATTTTGATGCCATCAATTGACGTGGTCAATTTGCATTGGTCTGGTGAAGCAACTACATAAAACAGTTAATTTTAGTTCATTAGGACGACTTCCAATCGTTATATACATTTTGTATGCGATACTTGCTTGGCTGTACACTTGTATCTCGCTACTAACGTGAAAACTAGCATTTAAGCAATAGGAGTCAATTATTAACAGTAAACCTTCATCCTGTTCATTACAATTACATATATTCTACTGCATCACTGCAGCGTGGACAGGTATTTCGTCGCTCTGACTTGAGCTCGAAACTGTCTCAGCAGCGGACCAGTTTTGTAGCGTGGGTACTTGATCCGGTTGTCTCATCCAGCGGTAAAGATGGTGGTTGACTAGTTAATCTTGGATTGAAAGCCCTACAAATATTGTGAAACCTGATTCGGGAGAAACAAAACGCATGTGCACAATCAAGTAATGTTTACTCATTCAACCTTTTTCGTTGTCTGCCGAAGCACAAAAGTTGTACTACGACCTGCTTATTTAAACTGGTCAAGAAAGAACATTTGGACTCGAAATAGAATTTAGAAAATTATCATCAGTACACTAACCTCAATGCCAGTTACGTTAAGAACACGTATGCTTTCCGTATTGTTTACAATGTTCCGTTATATCAGTAAATCCAGGCCAACGACGAATAGTTAACTCGAACCGGGTAGCCAGAACATTACGTACAATGAATTTGGCTGAACCCCCCACCCCCAATGTAATGGTTGTGTTGAGCGGTAAGGCTATACGTCATTCGGATCTCCGTTCAAGTTATAGCCGGATATTGACACTTGAGTCTACAGAAGTTTGTACGCCACATTGTGTCTTAACCGTGGTAAGAAAACATGAATAGATGAAACCACGTGTAGATGAAGACCATTAAAGAAAAATAATTCATAAATGAAAGACTTGCTAGTGTTATATTGTCGTTTCAGTGCGTGGTAACTGAAACTGAGCCCGCAGTCGTCACAAGTGTAACGCATGAAACTTTCTGCCGGAACTTAATTCACTCCAGTCGACTAATTGCATTCGGTTGTTTCATGTGCCGCAATTATACGATGAACGTTTATCGATTTATCCATAGCGTTGACGGTTTCTCTGAATCAATGATCAGCCTAGCCAACCAGTATCTTTCCTGTGGTAGAATCACTTGGTTGTAATTTTTAAATTGTTGAAGATCACCCAAGCTTTGTGTGTGCCCGTAATATTGTTTACTTTATGGGGATTAGAAGTTTAACACTTACTTTGATGTAACTCATATGGCCGCGATCTACCTGTAGGTCAACACTACGTTTGTTTCTTCCTCCAGACAGTCAATTCCAACAAAATGTTGTGTCCAAAGGGAAGCACGTTTTCATTGCGTTACATTGTGTCACGTTTCCACGTTACTCAGTCTAACAATCTGACAGTACGTTGATGAATTCAATCACGCACGATACCTTGAAGTCAATTCATCTGAGCCTTGACTAAAACGGAATAAATGGGTTGTCGTTTCATCAGCCTGTTGCAAATGTACATAGCATCGTTTGAAAAACTTAGATGGTGGTCAATTTCGGCGCTTCGAGTTGATAAGTCATTAACATGGATGGCCAAACTAATTAAGTGACCTAAGTGATTGCTGGCGTAGATTAGTCTAGTTCATCCCAACCACAGTGTGTGTTGGCCCAACGGGATATTTCTTTATAAACAAAAGAGGCAAATAAAATCTAACGTTTTCTACTGAAATAGGTGATGTTCTTATCGTTAAACCTGATGGCCTATGCTCTGCTCAGGCAGTGTTTCCTAGTCTAGTTCTTCAAATTACTTGATACTAGAAATCGGACCAGTTATTCATCTGAGCTGATCAATCGACTGTCCAGTGGCTGTCACTGAACATGAGACCAACAATATTTCATTCAGAAAATATTCTGACTCCTGATCACGTACATAGTCGTAAAGGGTGTTGGGCTGGAATAACTTTCTTACAGGGACCTTAGGCTGAAAATGGTCGGATGTTGTTGGTTTAGTGAGCATATCTTCTTCTGGAATTGCCTGGTGAACACACAACCATCCGGTTCATGCTTAGCTCAATGAGATCGCCCTTGTTTAACTACTAGGTGCGTTTCGCCTATCTCAATTGGTTTGTCGGTCTCGTGTCTTGCTAAGTTGCGCGGGAACAACCTACGTATAGCGTACGTCTAGTTGCAGAAATCACTTTTGAAGCAGACTGATACGTATGTTCCATTTAAGAACTGATATTTTGTGTTTAAGCAAGTCACGATTTTGCGAATAATGAGTGTGTGGAATGAATTACTACCGCGATTTACGTTTTTTTATTATCCTGGTTGGATGGTACAAAATAATCTAATGTTCCATACTTTACATTGCATGGTTTACCTTTATAGTCGAGTACTGCCGTCCACCAAACATTGCCTGTTCATCTGGTGAATGCATTACTCCAGCAATGCGTTGTGATGGTCGTCGAGATTGTCGTGATGGTTTCGATGAAGAAGGATGCCGTGAGTTTGCGTGCTTTTAATGCTCTTCTTTTGTACTACTCTAAGCTGTTTGTTACTTGGGCAATATATTTATATGCGAAAAAATTGCAAGAAAATAGAAATCAGCCGGTCGGAATCATTCTTCTCCTGGCTTCGGTCTCTGAGTGATCGGTCGTACTTGCCACAGGTTAAGTTTGTTTCACGCACGCCAAGGAAGTGCACACCGCTGAACGGGAATCGTTTCGTTCATTGAGTTATCTGTCGTACTGGAAATGTTGTTCCACAAAGGGAGTACACTCTTATGAGCACACGATGCGACACCTTTCAACTTCAGCTGGTAACTATACTCTCTAACACATTGAAAATATATTCGGTTGATAATCTATATGGTAAAATCAATGACAGTCAAACAAGAAAGTATGGGCATTGGGACCGGCGTTTGTCAAACTAACAAGTCAGTCTGAGTTCGGCCACGAGGATAGACTATGTGCCACATGGTAACTTATGCAAAAATTTGCCCACCGTTAGGCATTCACTTATTGTAATTTGAATGTCGGGGAGAAACATCAAATTCCTAACAGACTGCACATAACTCTGGTGCACTATTCAGTACGGCGAAGTGAGCGCGGAGTAAAACCACAGTTAACAAGCATGTGTATAAAGACGGAACAAGTGTTTGATACCCAGGCTTCAACAGAAAAATATTTCCGTAACACCAGTAGGCGAGTTTTGCATGGACACAGCTTGCACATGGAACCTTTCCGTGTGTCGATAAAAATTTTATTTGTCCTGCTACCGATCTTCCAACAAAGAACAGTTCATCAAGACGGAAATAGGACATACATTGTGAGATACAAACAGTTCGTTAATTCTCTTCAGTCAATTATATAAAAAGTTCCGTGACGTAAATCTAGCGCATAACGACGAAACAATGAAATGAATGAACATCACATGGGTGCACACAATGTTGAGTGAACGGTTTCACTGCCATGGCAACGAAATGATTGCGTTAGCGCCTTTTGGTGCTTTATCGCTGTACGCTAAACCTATATAACCGAATGTTTTATGTAATCGACTGATGAGAATAAACGAAATGCTTGCATCTCGCAATGTATGTCTTCTTGTATCTTGATGAACTAGGATAAAGGGAACTCAATGGTTCAAATAACAGTTTGTCTAATCATTTACACTTGGTAAAGATGATTGGAATTTCTCCACTGATAGTCTGCTAGTTGAGTTGTCTGTTTACAGACGGTAAACTATCTTTTTCTAAGAAAACTTGTTCTGTACTGGTAAGCTTGAGATGTTACCTCTGAGTCTTTGGAATCAACCAGAAACAATGTTTGTTAAATCATGCATTGAAAGCGTTGACCAAATTTCAGCAAGTCAGTACTCGATATTTAAGGAATTATGCTCGAAATACTTGATTTGCTCAAGTACCGAAATGCTTATATCAGTAAGACCCAGTGCGATAAATTTTTCAATCTGTGTACAGATGAGACTAGAAAGTCTCCCGACTCTACCTGTTAACCGGGAAATGCAGATGGAAAGTCATACCGCCACGGTCAGCAATTAAACACAAAACGATTCGATCAAAACGTATCTGTGTGATCCAAGTTTATGTCCATCCGCTTTTCGGTACCGTTTTATTTTTGTCCGATGCCTAGGACGATTAAACGTTGAGGGGATTCTAGGCTATCACCTTTTTATTTTGAGTATGAACTCGCAAAGATTTTTGAACATGTTTGTTTTCTTTACATCAATCATGTGTTATCAAGCCTCACCCATAAAATAAAATAATCTGCTTGTTGTTACCAAAACTAACCCTACTTGAAAGTCTGAATGACATAGTGTTTTTTCGAATTCAGCCTCCCGGTGTCCTCCACCCAAATTCGCCTGTCGTTCTGGTGAATGTATCGCTCCTGGACTACGCTGTGACGGTCATCCGGACTGTGCGGACAGATCGGACGAATGGGATTGCAGTAAGACACGTGATTAAATTGCTTTTTACAAAGGGCAATAGATTTCCCGAGACTGTGTTAAAAAAAAGCAAACGCACATGGGTAGACGCATCTAGCAAAATGTTAAACCTTGACTTACAGTCTCCTCTTAAATGTGTCGGCCGACCGATAATCATTCTTATTCTGGACTGTTAGATGTCTTCTCAAAAATTATCGACAAATGTTGCAGAATTAACCGAAGAAAAACAATTATTCTAGAAGAGGTCCAATTCCGAAAACTCCGCACTTCTGCCAGATTCGAACCAAAGATAGAAGCGGTCCACCCAGACGCAGCGAGTGCTTCACCAGCTTAACTGCAATGCCACGCTAGAGGCTAACATGTGGACTCAACAACCCACCCAACCCACTGTGACATGTGGGATTCACCAAATGATCTGGCAGACTGACTACCTAAGCAAGATTTCCCTAACACCTTTCGTTGGAGTCAACCAGCATCACTGTTGTGCAGTTAAATTGAAATTTAGAGGCGACACACTTACAAAAGATTTGGGTTTTAACCGATTCAACTAGTGATAGAAAATCGTACCATAAAACACAGTGAGTTGGATGAGTAACTGGGTGCAAGTATAAAAATTCTGAGCTTCCAGACGGATCTGATAACTCAGCTGGTGGAGCGCTTGGCGATTATAGTCATGATGTTTCTGTTGCTAGTTCAAATCTTGCCGAAGCTCAGAATTGTCGCAATCGGGCTTCCTCTTCACAGTTACTCATCATTTCACAAGACAATAACTGTAATGTGCAGGGGAAAATAATAAAGATAGCTAACAAATGCAATCCGTGTCTTACGGATTTCAACCACAAACTTCTTCAGAAAGAATGTCCCTTGAATATTTCAGAAGAACAAGGAAACAGATTTAGAATGAAAGGTAAAATTAGTCAAGCCTGCAGAACTTACACTACATCAGAGGAAAGAGTTGGAAGTGGCACTAATTTCTTCTCGTTTTCTTCGTGTTTGTCTACATAAGGACCACTTCTACCTACTTCTGTTTGCTGAATTAAGTCAACTGGAGACTCAAACGAGCCTTGACCTGGTGTTGATTAACGCTCAATTACGTGGGACTTCTGACGTTTAGTTTACCAACTGTTGGAACGTACAGCATGCAATATGGGAGATGAATAGCATGTCAGCTAAGTAACGGTAACATAAAATTCAAGACGGAGTGATTTTATATGTCTGGCTACTGACCCCGGGAAAGTATTAAGGTCATTTTGTAACGTTTCCGTAATAGAAATTAACAGCTGTTGAGTAGCTTGCGTTACCGGCTGTAAAATGTAGACCGACGCATATTGAAACGTAAATAACAACTACTTCGAAACAGTAGGTTGGAAGAACGCAACAGCCATAATGTAAGATGTATGCTTAGGCACCAATTTGGTTCGTTTTTTCAGTTATATAGGCGAATAGATGTAGAAACATTTGGACGTTTATAAGTCTATGAGCAAAATTTTTGAAGTGATCAATCGTCATTCGGTCACGTGTTCGAAATACTGATAATAGATACGAATGTAGGTGAAAGGAGGAAACAACAAATAAGGGTAATGAACGAAACATACGAAGAACATTTAATCTATGTAACGTATTACTGAGGTAGCGAAAGGTTCACTACCATCTGTTTCTGAACGCATAACGGTGGTTTTCTACGGTGTATAGGGAGCACTCTGGAAAAAACTTAGTGCATGACTGTTCATTATCTGACAGACAGCATGGAATGCTTTAACAGTTCTACTCGATGGCCAGATTCCTGCAGAGGTTTTGTAATTGCACTCTTTACGCTTCCGCTTTTGGCACTCAGACGTCACTTGGGGAGATGCTCCGAGATCCAAGTGTGCGGTGTCCTTATTGTGCAACCAACGTATTGCAAACCGTAGGGACAGGTAAATTCATAAATAAGTTTTGATTTGGCAAATGTCGGCACCGGATCCTTACTCGGACTTGCTGAGATACGAGCTGTTTGGTGTAGCATAATAAGGTTGGCTGACGTATACATGGGATTTATTGCCGTTTTTATTCCTTGGGCCATGAAGCGTCCCTTTCGTGAGATACGGATATGAACACAGGTTTTCGCGGTAATGTTGTAAAGGCTGACTGAGGGTCGAGCGGCTTAGAATGCTTGTAGATGAAACGATTTAGATATCCATTTTCAATAAGAATCTGTGGAATAAAATCAAGTTCAATTCCTGGAAATAAAATATAGACGAACACTTACTGAAACTTGGGTAAAAACTGGTGTGACCGCAAGAAACGTTTGGCCAGCAAGGTTTTGTGTTGTGCGGACTCCCGTACAGGTTATGTTGAAACATGAGACCACGGAACACGTACATTCATTTGCACGGCTGACGTGCATTCACACACATTGGGTAGCAGTACGTTGTCATTCGCCCTGGTGGCACTTCCCATAGTGCGTACACACTATTCCGATAGTCGCTTCTGGTCTATCGTCTTCCAGGCATTGAGACTTGACCTTTATTTCCCGAATGTACGCAGCCTCGACACTCACAAACGAGATTGCCTGTTATACAACACAACCACTTCGTGCAGAAGTTGTTGGTGTCAGAATGACAATTTACGCCGTATTCAGCTCAACAATGTAACTGGCTTTGTCCAGCGACTGTGAATATTAACCGTTTCTTCCACCTGTAAACTTTCGCTTCCTCAACTGAGTTTCACATCATGTTTACAAAATCTAAGGAAAATCAATATATTTATTGTAGGTCACCTTTGATAAGCCTGTCTTGGTTTGGCTGTAGAAAACACAAATACTAGCTGACATTTCAATTATCCAGTCCGCATTATGTGCGCCCACAGAGGACTGCTGGGGTGATCAGTCAGTCTGCTCGTTGATGTACTGATAACGAAAGACTGACCTTGATTGTTGTACAATTTATACAAAAGCGATAAGCCGAAGTTTAACCGGGCTCAATCGAACAAGGAACAGTGTATGCCGGAAAGTGTAAAATCAGAGGTAAAATGATTTTCAATTAAAGTGCTGTCTTCGAAGGGAAGAGTGAACAGTACCGCTGTATTCTGGTAGGGTCTAGTTTTAATAAGCATTGCATTAATTAGGAAGAGGCATTCTGGTCAAATGCTTTTTTTGGAGGGTAGGTGTATTGGGCATTAATGGTTCGTGAACTAAAGAATGTTTAAGTTGGGAATCAACGATGTTACTATTTGATCACAAATCGTACGTGTGTTTCTTTCTCTTGATTATTCAAAGCGGAAATGAGGGAATGCTTACCACCAAATTTCCAATGTCCATCTGGTGAATGTCTACCCACAATCAAAACGCTGTGACGGCCGAATGGACTGTCTGGACGGATTTGATGAACAGAGATGTCGTAAGTGCTTTTATTATCTTTAAAATCCAGCCATAATGGTAGACGGTACGGTATTATTTTGTTGCCAGTTTGTTTGCTACTTGCTATTTGTTGATAGTCTATTCTTAAATCTAAAAAGTTCATATGGTGGACGATGAGTGCCAATACATTTTGTACTGAAGAAGTCTAGCAATAACCTAACCAACACCAACTGAGATCACCACTTTCGTTTAACATTATTTTTTAAAGCGTCGGACTGTCGCCCTCCTAATGTTCTGTGTCCTTCTGGCGAATGCTTGCTATCATCACAAATCTGCGACGGACGTGCGGACTGTGCGGACGGCTGGGATGAGAGATCATGTGGTGAGTTATACCCAACATTTTTCTCTATTTCATTTACAAATGAGTCAGATTAAACATGGACCAGAACTACCTGGGAAGTAGAGTAATTTTCTGCTTCTGTGTTTGCGCATTCACTAGCTACATTCTTAACTAGGAGGGATTTGAAGAGAAATTATAAATTTGCAATGAACGTCGTGTAAATTAAGATTGAGGATAATAATAAGCACCTCTGATTCCTACTGCTGTTATCCCACTAAAGTCTACGTTCAGGATTTTGTTTATTCAGAACACTTAACTCACGATGATGCTAAGGAATTCCAGCTGTCCACTTAGTGTTTCTGATATTTTCCACCTTGCTATAACGTGATCAGAGCAAGTTGACCAAAATGATTGTTTTGTCTGCCAGCTTTATGCCGGTGATCAACAACATTATGAACAAATGTTTTCACACAATTACTGAAACCCAACCGGTCCTGTACGACTTACGGATTAGAAGACAAGGATAATAGGGAAGATGTAGTCAACAGTGTAACAGTAACGCGTGTCCCAACTCCCCAACCTCTGACGTGACAAGACAAGCAAAATGCTACATTATTTATGTAATAGTTTACTACTGAGTGCCAGGTGAAGTAAGGGAACATTATTCACGTAAACAGTGGGTCCGTGTTTCACGAATAGTCTTTAATACGGCAAATCTCGGGCTGAATTTCGGATGAGTGCTTCAAAGGTTAGATCTAACCCATCTCCGGCAAGAGTGTTATAGAGTGCGTAAACTCAACTGCTACGTTGTACATACAATGTCTGAAAACCTTCTATTTTATGTCAGAACGATGACCTCAGTGTTCGTGAGTGTTAGGGTGAGTCCGTCCATGGGACAAGAAAACCGATGCAGTGAGTAAAGTCGTCTTAAAGCCCTAAACCTGTTTAAAATCGAACTTCATAGTCTCTTTAGCACGGTACATCAAAAACCGGTGCCCATATTTGCAGACATTTGGTCTCAGGATACTATGATCTCTTACCACCCCGTAAGCCGTCGTGGAAGTCTGCTAGTTTCCAGGTCATCTACTAATTGGTGAACGACTTTAGCTTATCAGAAAAGGAGACACATAAACTACGGAATACATCAACCTACTTGGGTTTACGAGTAATAACCCCACAGACAGGATCAGTTGTCCATCTTGTGAAACGGAGACATGATGACTCTAACTGAATTAGTTTGACAGGATTTTACGGACGTCTTACAATTATGACAACATTCTTTTAAGAGGTTGATGTTTATTTGGTAATCTACAGAAGATATTTGGCACGACATCGCCTAACGCTCAGGATTTTTTTAAATTTAGTGAAGCTAGTCTGCGAAGAGTAGAAAACGATGTAACTTCCATTGAAGCTAACTCAGTTGCTTGGGCATTTATGTGTAACGTAACCTACTTCATACGTAACAGTAGACGTCGGCAGCTGGCTACAAAATGAGGTAGACAACAAACAGCGAATGTAAGTATACTCTGTACACCCAGATGGACTGCACAAAAATGCCCTTGAGACCTGAAGACCTCCTAACAAGCAGTCTTGCCACTATGGGTTCATAAACGTGACGTGGTGGCTGCGTGAACAAATTATATTATTTGGCCGCTGTCTGGGCTATCTTGTGATTGACCTTAACAATCTACCTACCTTGTATTCTAGTGGCTACAATCCCGGGCCGTGTTGGCCGTCTGTACACGTTATTAAATCAATAAGTCGTAGGAGGTAGTTAAACCACATTGTTTTGTGTCCCTACGGGCTACAAGTCTTGTGAGTCTACTACTGAGGCATCGTGTTATCGATAACTTGGTCTTAGTAACTGGCCGCAGCATATGCGTTGTTCTGTGCACGTTGCTCCTGTTCGTGGCTCCGCCGTTCAGCCAGGAACCAAGATCATATTATACAATGATCTTCGTCTCGTATCAAATTTGACACAATATTCTCAAGCTCTTATCAGCCATTCCGTGGTCCACTAGTGGACAATTTCGATGGCTTCCAGCATGACTGCTTGACAAAGGTGTCGGTCGTCACTAACCTGGAGAATTTGGTGGGTTCTATTGTGACAGCTTAGGATGAGGGTAACGTATTCCATAATTTGAAAACCTCTGAAGTTTTAGCGAGCGTCCTTACTGTTAACGTTGCAAGCCGGCCGTTTCTACTCTGATTGTCCGTCGCACTTACGGACCAATTTTGGGGCAACGTGGAGACACCGGGGACAGCGTTCTTCCGAAGGAGGGGTTCCAACAACAATCCTGTAAAAGGAAACAATACAGACAAGCATGAGCCAAAGGCCCAGTAAGCCATGCACACGACTTACACAAACGGAAACTAAAACGGCGTCAACAACACAGCAGCACGCTCTGTCACACAATTCAAATTCAACCTGTGCGCGCTTGCTGGTTTCGACCGCATGTTACAGTACTTCAGCTGATACAGCGCTGACTGTGATTGAGCATGTTGTTTCGCATGCCCAAACAGTCAGCGCTCTGAGGTGTAGATTTTTCACAATTGGGTCTCTTCTTAAGTCCAGTTCTGGACATTGTTTGAGAAGAATTTATGTTTACTATTGTCGCCAGATGCAGCAGGTTATGGCGATACCCACCGCAATCATCCGTGCTACAACGCGATTTAACCCTGCAATTTGAAGCTGGATGCCATAACTTGAGACCAGTAATGCAGCACCTGACTAGTCACATGTTGTCCCATCTTATGGGCACATTCATGACTAGGAATGAATCACACACCTCAACAGCTTGTACCAAGGACACAAGACGCAACCGAGACAAGGATCTCTTGCACGATCTTGACTAATCAGGAAAATGAATGACTCAAAGGGGTCTCATCTCGTATTTTACCGACGGCTTTCGAACGAGTGCACTATTCTCGAGTCTTTTCCGTTCGCCTGCGTTGACCGCCTGACCATAACTGTTACGCGCAGTTCTCGTACAACGTGAGATAAACTCTGGTCAGTTCGTCAAAGGAGGGTTTTCCTGCCGTGCCAAAAATATGATTCGCAGCCTCTGCTCAATTGTGTTGCAGATGCAAAGATAGAACTTTCACCGTTCGCTCTAGCGTTGTCACCGAGTTGAGATCGACCATATAGATCATTCGATTCAATACAATTGACCAGTTCTATATTCGTATAGGACAACTGCGATAAATCTTGACGCTGTTGCCCACACATTTACCGTTGGGCAGCAGCCCATCTATCATAGATCTAGCAACAAAATAAGGCTGTCCGTAAAGTTCTTTTAGCAACTGTCGTGCTCTGCGATAGCCAGCGCTGGGTTCTAGCATGACGCATTCATCTATCGACTCTCTAGCTCGACCCTTACAGTAATACATCAGGTAGAGAAGTCTCTGTCCGTCGTCCGGTATAATAGACTCAACACAGCTTTCAAACTGTTGCATAAATTTCCAATACGTCATTGGGGTTGTCCATCAAAAAACCCCAGTTTAACCATTTGGCAATGCCAAGCTTGCAGACAGTGGAGCTAGTACACAGCTTAATCCCTCACACCGAAAAGGTCGGTACCAGCTTTGCAATACGTACAGTTAATGGCTTCAGACGCGCCGCCTAATCATCAGGAAACTTATGAAATTGAACGGGTTGTTCACTTTTATCATCAGAGTTTTCTGCTGCAGTACGTTCATTATAACTCTCCTCATCCTCGATGGCTAGCATAGCCTTTAGCCTTGTTCTTTCCACTTGCAACTTATCTTGCAATAAAATCATCTTCGGGTCGACTTCTTCCTTCAGTTGCCTGTATCGCGGCTCAGTTCGTTACAACACGGATCTGGGTTGGATACCTCCACGACCATTGCCACTAACACGGAACCAGATAACCAGACACAGTCAATGACATCCTTGACTCGATCGATCGGGGTGGACTGATCGATTAGAATAGTTTGCTTGTGGAACGGACAATCATTGTCATTAGTGAACAGCTTGAAGGTCAACTTTGGGTGTTTGTACGGTCTTCTATGAAGACGTTAAGCAACGCGTAGCGATAAGTCAGCGATCGCAAATAATCAAAACGAGATTCAATTACAGTGCTACGACATTATTAAACCAATTAGCGAAGTGGATAAGTAGATAGCCAGTTTCGATCGACAGATCGTTTCAGAGAACTGGATTACAATTTGATGCCGAACAGGCTAACAATGAATTATGAACGCACAATATGTCTTTTATACTCAACAGAATTCTTCCGAGTAGTCAGCGAGGTTCAAAACAACGAAAAATGAGCTCTGCTTCAAAAAAAGTATAGTAATAGCTGTGTGTGCAATTATCAGATTGACGCGATAAACCAAAACAATGTGAATCAAGATTCAAATAACTGTCAAAAACAAGGAGAATAACAGGGGTAAACACTTGGGAGGGTTACTGTTGAGTCAGATTTCCACATTTTTGAACTTGAAAATTCGACACCGAAAAGTTCACGTGCACTTCTGGTAGTGGACCAGAACTTGTGAGCGATGTCCGCGTTTGTTAAAAATAAAATGGCTAAACCCTTCTTTTATTGCCATTCCAACAACCCACTTGACGGAGCAAGATTCCAATTCATTTGCTCCACTTCTATGCTAGTACAGAACTAAACTGCAATTTACGAACGTGGATACCTACTATTACAGTCGAGTAAAGTTCGCCTTGATACTACAGTTATCAGGCTCATCGATCACACTGATGTTGTAAGTCCATGTACGACGGTGGAAATTTCTGTTTGTTATTCGTTTTAACTCCGCTCTCGTTTTTTTGATTGTTTACAATATAGAGAGTGACCATGACACGTGATTACCAGGCCAAGAAAATAATGAGATGAAAAAATTTGGAAACCACTACTCACACTCGTGTTAAAAAAACTGACTGAAAAGTACGAGGTCCCTGCAGTTTGAATCATGAGGTATGACCTGGTGTGTTGTGGGTTTACAACCCACTGTAAAGAAAAAACTCAATTTAGCCATTCGGTGCACACTGAACTGCCAACGGTGACGAACCAAAATCGTACACCAGGTCACAAGTGAACTTGCACGGAATGTGACTACCCCGCCAGGCACACCAGTTTGGCGTGACTCAACAGTTGCAGAAGAAACGGGCAGTTTGAACTTTGAGTTAACGACCCAAGTGATTGACGTACTATAGGCTAACAGGTCAGCGTTTTGTTTTGAAAAAGTGAGACGCCAAATTAACTTTTTAGTGAATGAGGACAGGTTGATACAAATGGTAAGTGCCTGCACAGATGGATCAAACGGCCAACAACACGGTGACTTTGAGAAATAAATATTTTTATTTCCGACTTTTCGGTCGCTACGGCTTACCTTTGTCAAGGTAATATTTCATTCAAGGGATTACATGAGTACAACATGCTAGTAGGGAACTAATTCGACTACGTGGCTGCGGTTGGTCGTTTATCAGTCAATCATCGAATCTTGGCCCAGTTGTTTGCGTATACGTGTGTACGTGTGTTTATGAGCTCGCTCCTGGCACTGACAGAGACAGGTCTACCTGATGTAGCTCCTGTTGCTTTCATGAATTTCAGGAATACCACAAGTTGAAAGTTCCCGCAATACTTTATAACATTATATAAAAAACCAGTGTCTGAAAATGTTAGACAGTTAATCAAAAACCCTAACTTGAGCAGAAGTATAGGAATAAAGCACCGACAGTATGTTCAGATACATGGTCGGTACACCCTGCATTTGTGTGAGTCTAAAAGTGTAGATCGATCCACAGAATTGAACGCATCTTTATAGTCATTATAGTCGACAACTGTTGGCCGGTGGTACACATGACGCTGTTCCAGAATTTGACGAAGAGTAAAATTTGATCAATACATCCCGCCCAGGGCGAAACCCTGCCTGTTCTTCCCTAATGTTTGTCTCTCGAGCTGTAATGAGTCACCGAATTACAATGGAGGCCAGAACCCTAGTAATGAACGGAGTCAAACCAATTCCTGTATGGTTTCCGCACGAGTCCTGGACCATTTGCTTGAATATGAAAACCATTGTTTAATGACCCCAGCACGGAGGGATGGTCTCCGTCGTCCACACAAGTTGAAACAACTGAGTCAAGGCCTCTACTAACGCCTCTCCACCTTCTTTGAAAGTGCCGGCACGAGATCATCTGGGCCAGCAGCCCTATTACGATTGAGAGCCGAAAGGCAATTGCGAACCTCAGTCTCAGTGGAGGGTTCCAAATCTACCGACCACGATGCTACACTACAGTTTTGTGGCGGCATCACAGTAGAAGCTTGAAGCCAGCTGAATTGACACCTTAAAGTGTTCCTCTCACCGTTCTAACCTTCTGGACTTAATATAGACGAGTGTGCCATCTGCCTTACTGATAGCTGCACTGACAGACGATCGTCTGGAACCAGTAACACGGATAAGCCTACAGGGTTTATCGGTGTTACCTAAAGCAAAAGTGGCCTCCATTTCCGTAACTTTCTCTACTAACCACGTCTCACGATCAGTCAGTAGGCTACGTTTCATTTTCCTACGGATCTCTCTCTTAAACTGTTCATGTGAACTACGAGAAAGAATGTTCTGTCTGGCTTCTAACAACTCCAAGGATTTCCCCAAGATCCAATGTTCGTTCGGCCCGCAAACCCCCGTGCCGCATGCTACAGTACCTGCTTCATGAATGGTCTGTGAGATCTGAGTCCATCAGCTATCAGGATCCTCAGGGCGAGAACTACTAAGTCTGCTTTCTAAGCTGGTTCACTGCTTACGCCTTACCAACGGCATGGCCAGTTTCTCAACAGCTTGCCGTTGTAATCGGTGAGGTCGTTGCCCAGCGAAAGTATGAACTAAACGACAACGTACGAACGCATGATCTGAATCCAAGTATATGCTCCAGT
>LOND01005256.1:0-11817 GCA_014220965.1 Paragonimus kellicotti
AACCAGACAAAATTGAATTATATAAACAGAGATGAAAGTCGAATTGGAGCATACGAATGTAAAAAGACTTTCCAATAATTAGTGTTGTGGTGACGGTGGCCTTAGGAATTCGCACAGCACGTCAAAATTGTCTTTTCTAGTGCGATCAACGACGCAAGGTTGACTAACAGCGTTAGAGGCACCTTGAGCAGCTTGATCCTCGTTCATAAAGTCCTCAGCACACAGGACTGCCCATCGATAGACCTCCCATCATTAAACAGTTCCGAACTCGCTAAAGGTAAGTGCCGTATTTGCTTACAACCAGTCCGTGGTGCCTTGCACATCCTGATCTCAACAAATTTACCCACGCAACAATAACATTGAATTCGAGTATTGCTTCAGTACTCATTCAAACATATTCCCATGATGACATACTGAGGGACAGGAAATAGAACATGGAGTCATTTATCTTATAGGACTAACCTGGAAGTCTTTCCAACTGGCTGTTTTCAAAAGAGGCTCTAGACCTGGGGTTTGCAATTGTTACTGCTCGTTAACAGTATATATTCTTGCAAAGGCCGAGGTGTGCGCTCAGACCACTCTTCTATAAGGTCAAAGGGTGGGGATAACGGGACAATTTTGAAAACACGAAAGTATAACAGGGCTGTATGTTACTGAGCGAGCTGCAACAGGGACGTAACTGCAGTCTGAAGCTTTCTTTCGAAAGGGGCTAGTTAGAAAGCCTGGTGAAATGCGACGGATGTGATCAATTATGAGTAATGCTTGATTCACACTAAACAGGAATACCCCAATACTTTCCAATAGGCTGAAGGGATTGTACGAAACATTCTACTGGCATCTAGTTTGTGAGGATACATGCGATGATCTCTTCAAACTACTGTCCCCAGTAAAGGTTTATCTACGACACCCTATATTTAACAGTTTGTTTGCCTGGATGGGTAACATGAACCATATTATCTAGAAATCATCTAGTATATTTGACTTGTTATCAAACTAGTTCAACAACACAAATACCCGTTTACATGAGATCCCGATGCATATATATCTTTCAACATGAGGAGCGCTTGCACTGACAACTGAGCTAACCACGCTCAGTTTAATTCCTATATATCAAACGATCACAATGGGCAGTTGGTCAAGAGCTAATCTTACAACGAAAATATTATCCATTCCATTCAGCTGGAAAGGTAACACTCTCCGAGTCTTCAGCTAAAAGTGTTCCTCACCTGTCAACCATTTGGTATTACAGTGTAGACAAATGTTGGTTTGCAAGAAGAGGAAAATCCAATAGGTCATAGTATCTCTACCTAACAGCTGCGTTTACATGCGGCCAAAAGTGCTTTCCATCAGACTCTGAACGTCCGATATATTGGTTAATTCAGGGTACAGGTGAACAACTCATGGCGACTGTTCTATGATTTTAAATAGTTTATCCGTTGCGGAATTGTATGCAAGTGTCATTGAGACAACTATAAATAGCCACTATGAAGTATTCTATAAAAAAGAAATTCGACAAGATATAGGCCATTCAAATCTCATCAACGACTCTACTCTCTGCAAACACCAGTTCTTAGTTCGCTCCATTGTCGAAGTTCTTTCTTGGAGCTCATTAAATAGTAGTTGGCCGCTGCAGTTCAAACCGTTACTTCGCTATAGCACTACTCCTTCAAGGCTAGGTTGGAGAATGGCTTATCCCACCAAATCCCCTCAAACACAGTAGAAATAACTTCACTCCTCTCCTCTTTCAATGTCATATTGCTATTCAAATCTAGGTCATTAAATATTGGGCCGACAGAAAGCGGCTGAGCGTTTGCGTTTGATATTTCGGTTACGCCCAATGTGAAGTCAAGACACAGTGATCAAGTTCGTTGTCTCATGAAACGTAACTTGGAATGAAAACACGGCCATTGCAAAGATATGTACTATTGATGAGCACAAGCAAGAACCAGGCTGGAATCCAGTGTGTGTTTTCATGAAGGATTGTGAAAGCTGAATTCAGCTGTGAGCGATGTTCATTTCATAGTAACGAAAATCTCCTACTGCTAATCATGAATGTTTTATTCGTTGACTGCTTAATTTTCAGTTAGTTCGTCTGAATTTTGCCTCGTTACCCTTTGCATACTTCTGTAACATACATGTCCTGCTGATAGGTCTGCTTCTGAAGTGTTGTTGCTTGACCGAACAGTACCCAGCAAATCCGCTTCGTGAACAGTGTGTGTCTGTGTAACATCCAGTCAACGTCCTGTCTAGGTCTGACTACTTATTGTGTAGAGTCTAGCTGTTGCCTTTATTGTCATTCGTGAGCAGTCACTTCCTGGGTTTTGCGTTTGTCTCGTAACATGTCTTGACGAAAATTGCGTAGTTTTATTGACTTGAGAAAGAATTATTGAAAACGGTTGTTCATCACGCCGTTACTTGTGATGTTGTGGGCATTTTCCGACAGAACGTTGGGTTCATTTGTCAGTTGAACTACAAATCCATAGTGCAGTACAAAGTCCAATGCGTATTTCTGACTTATACCGGAATCTAGGTGAGAGTGGTATGATGGAATTTTATTGACTTCATGGGTGTCTCTTGTGTGTCCAGTAGTGGTGGTACTACAAAGGCTTGACCTTACGCGGTGACTCAATGAGGAAAAGAAAGTGGGTTGGCAAAATAGGTCAGTAAAAGTTACAGTATTGTGACGCACTCTATACGATCGTAAGTGCTCGCATTGTGTGCCCACAGTCTACGTGCTTTTGGCTAAATTCACAACTCCAACGTCACTGTTTATTCCGCCGTTGTCCTCTGCATTGATGGTTGTATCTTGGACATTCACTAGTTATTCGGGCACATATAATCCGTAAACAAACCCAAGGAATGGTGGAACTAACAAAAGGAATGTTCCCGGTTCGAAATAAATACTACCTGCTTCTCTCGGGTGTCCAAATTGGGATAAGCATAATCGCAAAGGTGCCCATTTACAGAACCATACTCAGGATAGATTTGGAGATATGTTTGTTTCCCACTGATGCATGAAAGAGGCTCCATCGGACACGAGGTCCGGCCAAACATGTAAACGTTAGGACACGGTTAACTGGTTGCCTAAGTTCAAAGGTCAGTGGATCGGATTTACGAGTTTGACCATTATCGCACAAGTTGCACTCACCCTGTTGCGTCATCAATAGGGCTTATCGTCAGTGCAATCATCCGGATCACGCTGTCTAATCCACCAGTTTCATATGATGTAATCCGTTGAGTTTATCAAAAGCGGAATCGGGGTGGTGCATCTACTGGTTGGTAGCTTGAAATCTTGGGGCTTTGGAGTGAACTGAGCAGGGCATTTAATTCACTATAGCTTGACTTTGAAACAGACGATCTTAGTACTGCCTTTCAACCACTCAGCTAAAATCAATAGCTTGTTCATCTCTCCCTTTGGGGTCCTTAAGAAAATTAGACAACTTGGTGTAGTGTTCAGTTGGTTTTCTCATAATCGGTGCATCATATGCGAGTAACAGTGTTTTAGACGTGTAGTACTGGAACACATGAGTGCTATTAATCAATGTTCAGGACCAAGAAATGTGTTGAATTAGGTTAACACACCGAAGTTATCACATAGATTTTGACTATAAAAACATAAGCAGAAATATCCTTAAAATATGAGGGAAGATCAGAGCACCTACACAGATATATCCTGTGGACTGGATGAATAGAACAGTATGGTCCGAAACACGTTGACTATTGACCGATTGTATCCAGTGTAAACTTCCTTGCTCCATGTTTTACTCGCGTTAGTTCTTTGTGCGCTTTTTGGTCATCGTCGCATTTGTCACCTTTGTCTGCTTAATGCACTTAACATACTGTGGTGTCATATCGAGATACAACGTACACAATGGATAACCCTAAACCGGAACTGTCACAGAGCAAATCCATGAATTTTCCGTATGGCTGGGCGACCAAGTATTTGTCTTACAGGTTTAGCCTAGGTTTATACACACTGTGTTCAACTAGTCCGTTCGAAATTACTCGGCTTTCAAGGCTGTTGGTTACTGCTAGGTTTACTAGCTGACACGACAGTTGTCCTACCAGAATTTTGACACCCTAGTTTTGTCTAAGTCAGCGGACTGTCCTGGTCAACTCGTGACGATTCTGTACTAAATAATATATCGCAAAAACAATCGTGAATTTGAATAAACCTACATTAAAGCTGATTAGTCTGAGTAAGATATTCCAAGGACACTCCGTCAGACAAGCAACAAAAATTCGATCAAATTGAAGGGAGTAAGAACCAAAGCTGGCACAAAAGTGAAAGTTACATAGGGTCGGAAGACCAATGCTGAGGTCAGTGTTAAGTTTGCGTTATTGCGATAGCAGAACAATTCACGTTACTTGGGCGCTGAATTCCGGCTGCCCTGATGCAAATGCACTTAGGCTTATCAACTTTGTGAAACAAACCTGTAAATATTTTGTATCATAATTTTATCACCACTGAATAAACTTCCGGCAAATGTACCGGCAAATTCATCTGATCCTGGATACGGTGCTAGAAATCCTTAGTCGTTGTTCTGAGGCCATCCGTTTCAAACTGCAGAGAAGACAGGTGTAGAATTCTTGTCCTAAGTTAGTAAAATTGAAAAACAGGCAATGGCTGAGCAAGCAAGCATTCTGAGTCACCTTGTTCTTCGGATCTCGAATAGGGTGATAATTAACCAATCTCGCTCTGTTATTAATGTGATGTACACGTATATTTTTTGATACCTACTTGAACCGTATACCGATGAACCAGGTTGTCTTATCAAAACTTATAATCACTCCGAGTGTCCTGTATCATCTAGGAGATGAATAATGATACGTGTTAAAGTGAATACTGAATGACCAGTATTTCCTCGAGTTGCCATACAGTTCGGTTCAATGCGTGTTCATGGTGAAAATCGCTTTAAAACACAGTGAACTGAAATTAATGACACTACTCTGCCACTATACACAATGAACGGATGTTATTCTCATCATCAATCAAAAGTAATAGATAGGTATGACCGGAAGTAGGAAAAGCCTTGCTAGTGAGAGGTAGCTTGTGCAGTTGCTCGTCAATACATGTTCCGGATCGGACAAGCCTTCAGCTGCTTGCGAATGGAACCAAAATGGTCGGTCATTCCTCAATACGTAAGGCTAAAGGTCAGTGTCTGTGACCACATGATGCAAAGTCGTCGAATTTTTAAAATATAGATTTTGAGTCGAGCGGAGAAGTAGACAGCGACGAAGAAAAAAAAACAAAACAATACCACCCTTTTTATGATAGCGTCTACATTCTATTATTGCTGGTATACTTTACGTACTTCCCAGAAGATTAGATTTTCAAAAAATAACAATCCACCTAGTGGTTAGGTTACATTACTTTCTTTAATGAGCCTCTCTCGAAGGTACATCTGTACTTGAAATTAACCAAATCCCCTACTACTCATCAGCAATCAAAATACCGCTCAACAAGTCAATGATTTCTGTGATTTCAACTTGGAGAGAAGTCCTAGTCGAGGGGTCATCGATTGGAGTTAACAGACAGTAACTGTGTCTCTCTCGAGGCGATCGGGCAACCTGATCATTACTCACAAGCGAAAGTGGTTGAGCGTTCACATATGATAATTCGGTCGTGCCTAATGTGAGGTCAATGGCGCAGTGGTAAACACGGTTGCCTCATGAAAAGCATGGCCGGAGTTCTAGTCCCGGCAGTGGCAAGGATATGCACCTGACGAGCTCTAATGAGAGCGAAACTCGAGTCTAGTGCTTCTTTTCGAAAGGGGCCGACTGGAAAGTCTATGGGAATGCGACAGCTGCGATCAATTGTGGGTGATGTTCAACTGGAAAATATCCATCACTTTCCAATCATAAGCATTCACCACCACGAAGCCGAAGAGATGTAATCTTTGTCATGTTAATACATAATGAACAGTAGAAACGTGAAAACATTGTTTTCTGTGAGCTAATGTTGGTTAAAATATATAGAGTTGTGTCGCCGCATCTTCGCCACTAATCTGTTGCCTCCTTCCCGTCTCGGACGCCCCTGCTGTGATACGGGGAGGGGACCAATGAAGAGACTGGAATTCCGACCATGTTGTACAGACCGAAACCAGCCAAAATGAGTTGAGAACCATTTTTCTTTCGATTGATCGGTTAAAGTTAAAACATTACGAGGCCAGATAAAACGAGTAGCAATAATATGGTCAACCAGATCATCAGAACAGCAAGCAAGAATGAAGGCGGTATAGATGAGGCTGACATTTACGAAGCATTGGAGCGAAAAAGGTGTAGTTTAGGCGGAGGTAAGTCTGTGCAGTTTATTTTAGGGCAGCATACCCGGATTAGAGTGAAAAAGAAGCATGACTTGAGACTGCTTGCTTTCTTTAGCGAAGAAACTTAGTTGGCTGGGTAATTAACGGAAAACTACTGAGTGGCCAATCATTGAATTATCAAGTTCCGGTTGATTTATGTAATACAGATTTCTAGTCTTATGGTCAGAGGTCTCCAAGGCAGACAGTGTTGCTTAATAACACTGGTACCAATAACAGTAATAATAGTAATACACCATACGTGGATCTTCCATAACTTCACATCTGTATCTATTCAGGTACTTGTCCGAGATATCTTTAAGTCCTAGGCTGCATTAGGTGTCACATGGTCGTAGTGCGTAGTGGTGGATCACACATTCAGCGAAACGTCTCCTGGAAAATTATTTGTAAAGCTTGGTTATCTCCCGTTCACGTCGGCTACGTTTATTTAAAAGTATTCCGGATTTCTCCTCGGGGCTCATCGTGTTGTCGTCTGAAAGGATTATCCGGTTCGGGTCTTTAATTTGTTTTGGCAGTCCTGCACATTGATATGCTATTTCAAATGAGAATAGTTGGTTATGCTAACCTTAGTACGTGAATAAACTGAATGAAGTTTCTCGTGCTTACCCCTACTACCATCTGTTGACCTCTAACCTTATCATAGCCCGATCTACCTGCGAGATAGGTGACGTTTAGTCACGCACGTGCCCAACTCCGCGTCTCATGACCAATACCGGGTTTAAACAAAACCTGTTGCCGATTCAATCCCGGTATTTCATGGGTTGTTCATCCGTGCTGAATAGTTAGCTGAGTATTGATGGCTGAAGTCAAAGTGGTATACGACATGGGAAGTTATTCATGGCCAGTTCACACAGCTTGTAGTGACAGAGGGAACAGAAAATGTGTGCGTGCGTATATATGGTCAGTTGGTTGGGCTGTTTATGAACTAGTTACTCTATCATTATTCTTTGTATGTAACTGCAACAACTAATGCGCACACAACAGTAGTAAGCCAGGTGGAATTGTACACGCGAACGTCCAGTGTGGAAACAAAGCTGCCACCGTAATCTATTTTTCTCTTGACGAACGATTTACTGATATAAAAGAGAACTTTCGTGTGCTGGAAACACACCGCGCGCACATAAATTGCATCGTCTTTGCTCTATGGATGATAGGTGTTCGTCGTTCCCAATTGCGAAGTTCCGAAGAGGATGGCGTTTTTTCTGTTAACGCAACCTGACGAACAACAACAAGCATTATCTTAAGCTGATAGGCGTCCGTACCCTGTTCAGTGCATTCAGTCCTGAACTCGTACCGGTCCGAGAGAGAGGTGACTCAGAGCTCAACCTGCAGATAGTAGGACTAGACACAAACAAAAATGTAGTCATTCCGAAGAGTGGACAGAATGGTCACTTATGGCTAAAACAAGTGAACATTTGGGAAATCTGGAACTTTTTCATAACCCACTGCTTCATTTTCCAGCACTACCAAACATCGTATCTTAGCACACATATTAACAGGATGACTTCACAATTTCGTGTATACCTACAAAAATTCTGTCGAAAGTGCCACGGTGTGTTGAATATTCTATCCAATGGGTCGCACTTCAGTTGAATTCAGTTCAGTTATTCGGGCACAGACAGGGGTCAATTGAGCTCATATCAAATAGAATAACCTGAAAGTAAAGGAACGTTCAGAACTCTGACTCCAAGTTCCTGTCATCATGGCTCTTGCAACAGCATTTCCGGCAGTAATTCCTATCAGACACATTAAGACGGATGAGGCGAAAGGCGTTCACCTTTTGTTGTCTCCAGTTATGTCACTTTTCAATATACCTGCTGTTATTACTAATAGGTAGTGATAGTTTTGTTCGGTGTAAATTTCAAGTCACACACAACTGATTGCATCGGTTTTATTCCCACAGACTTTTCAGCCAGCCCCTTTCGAAAAAGAACCAACGGACCTCAGTTTCAACCTACTGAGGCTCGTCAGTAGCCGTAGTTCGAAATCTGGTCAGGCACTCCTGAGGTTACGATATGGACTGCTGCAAATTTGGTCTTAAATTAGACGCCACTGAAATATCCTGAACAGACGTACAGTCATTACCGGTTGTGAGCAACGCAGCGGTTGTCAGATCGACTAAAGAGGAGGCACAGTAACTGTCCTGTTAACTCCAATCGATGTCTCCACGCGGAGTTTTGTCAAGTTGAAATAAATAATTAGTTAACTTGCTGAGTGATACTATGAGGATTCTACTTGGTGGATGTATTAGTCACGGAGGTAACAGGATAGTTACTGTGTCGCCACTCAAGGCGTACGAGCAACAGGAGCATTACTCACAAACGAAAGTGGTTGAACGCTGAGATGCGACGGTTTGGTCGTATCTAATGTGAGATCAGGCCGTAGTTGGCACCACGGTTACCTCATGGAAACTTGACGTGAGGTTAAGTTCAAGCTGTTGACATGGATAGACACTTCTGACGAACGCACATAATAATGAAACCCGAGTCTAGCGCTGCTTCTCGAGAAGGGCTGGCCAGAAAGTGTATGGGAGTGGCAGAACTGCCCACAGTCATGAGTGATGTTCAACTTATTGTTTTTGCAACCTGTGGATGTAGATTTTGAGTCTGACTTTAGTTACATACCCATGGTAGCTCACACAGTACACAATGCGACAGCGAGTCGAGCCTTCGGTCACATTACGTAAAGCAACGGCAGTTTCGTAACGTTTTATTATAGAATTCTATCAGTCGTTTGCAATCTCAGATGCTGACATACTCTATTGGAGTGGGTTTTCTGGTTGTGTCTAGCGGCATCCAATAATGCTAACATTTCGTTTACTCTCTTCAGTCACGAACGTAAAACATTAGAATATATAGGACATGCGGATAGCAACAACAATAGAAACAATCAACGATTGGGTTTACATGAAACAAGGACTGTTATCAGTTCCAGAGGCAGACAAACTGCGTGAGTCAACAGTTTTACGTTCCTGACTGAAGGGAGTAAACGAAATACCAACACCTCTAGCGACGTATCTTCTATCGTTATTGGTGAACTGGATCAAGGGAACTCAGTGTTTTAAACCCAATAATGCATTTGCTTATTAAAAGTCACCTAGACAAGTGCATGGTTCAACAAAACGATAATCGAATGTCCGGAAGTTTCATAGACGTGCACATATTAGTCAGCCCTCTAATACTCGTTCATTCCTATTGCCTACGTTCAATCATTGATTTCAACTCAGGAAACACACGATTCACCTGGAGCTTCACCATAGTTGGTTGTCGTACTTTATGTACCATTTCACCGGCAGTTGCAGTTACGCTTCCGTAGGTTAAACTAACACTGTTTGTGTAGGTCAATAAACGAACACCATCGCCCCAGTGTTGTCGTAGGGACTTGCGCATGTTGCTATCAAGCAGAAATAAAACAACAAAGATAGTACACTACGCTATTAATCAGGTCAATACCTTCACCTTGCTGCTACTTAATACTAACTTACAATTCTGATTATCTCTGAATCCAGACGGTTCCATTAACAGTGACCTGGCATTCGTGCTATCAGCTGATCCGCGAGCTGACCTAAAGACGAAATCCCAAATGCATGCTGTTCAGTCACGCCATACAATTTGCTATATCACATTATAAGTGCAAACGGTTGGCTGATTACTGAGGGAATGAGAATAAAAATGAAACCTATTACAACATGTGTGACATGTGAAACTAAAACGGGCGGGGAAGTTTAGTGTCGACTAGTTTGCTCGCACCTGATATCGAAGGGACACTGCTCTGACTTGCAACCCTCTACACGTTCCTACATGCACTGAGTAAATATGCATTCATCCGGAGCGATTGAGACAAGCTGTTAATGTTACTACTACTTTATTCTGGGAACCAACCGGTCACTCACCCTTCGCTGAATACCGCTGTTTCAACCAGTCTCCGTTTCATTTGATCCAATACACTTCCATCTAGTTCCACATACTGACCACAAATGAACAACACCGGAATGCTAAATGCGGATTGATTTTGCCACAGGAAATTAACTTCAAAAGCAAATGTGCTAATACCCCTGAATAATTTGTTCAACGATGAAATGGACAATCCCACATTATAAGATTTTGGTGATTCAACCCATGAGTGAATTGTTCTCTGGCCAGCTGAAAGGCAAAAGTTAATCTTTCCAGGTTACATCACTGATTTGGTCTACTTGGACTTAGTACAAATACATATATTATCAATGGCTTCCGTCCACAAAAATCGCTTAGTTTGGGATTATAATCTACTGACCAATCGATAAGGCCCTACACGGATGATTAGGTAGTCTCTCGACAGGAATACTGTCCCCTCCAGAAGGTACTCCTACAGTATGTGCTGTTCATTTTCTGTCCAGCTGTGTATGATATTCGAGATATGGTGTCTAGTAAGAACGAACGGTGACCGGTTCGGTCGGTTCACGTGAAGGCTTGTTAGTAAATGGATAGCAGCTACTTACACAAGAACACCTGGGCGATCGACAGCGAAAGTAGAGTACAAACACGCAAAAATGCAGCATCGTGAGAACAAGAGATTTGCCGTTTTCTCTGTCAGGTCCGAAGCAGCTAAGGCGGTCATCTGAGGTTCCTTTGTCCAGGTTACCAAAGCAAAAGAGCGCCAAGCGAAAAGTGCGTGGAACCTTCGAGTGCGTTAAACAACGCTCGAAAAGGTTCGGGCTAAACGACCTTGAAGAATGGAATAGAGATGAGTCGTTAGGAAAAGGACAAGCGTTCACTGCGTGCAATTAGTTGCACGACTGAAGAAAGTGGCACTGAGTTCATATCAGGCCTCCTATAGCAGGCGTACACAGAATCATGCGTACAGAACAAACAAGCGGGAAAACGGTTGCAGCCGGGATCCTTAGAGAAGCCACACGATCGCTGGTCACTACACAAGCCTCCCCCAGAAGGGTGGCGGTAGGCAACCTTCGATCATGCAACCGGAGGTATCGACGTGTGGGCCACCCCCTTGTGGTTTCGTTCATGGCACTCCCGATGCCATGAGTGCATACACAAAAGACCTAAGACCACAAGGTTCCCCTCCTTACGCTACTGCGCCAGTCTAGGGTGGAACTAACCCAACGTGTAAATAGTGTGAACTGCCGAGCTCAGTGTACAGACTGGTGAATGTGGCAGTGCAGCTGAGGAAGTTGCGTACTTCCGAGGTCGTCCAGTCATTACATGTCAGACTGTCGACGATGACCTGCGTTCGCATGAGTGATGACCGTGGTGTGGCGAGCCTCACACAAGGAGACAGTCAAGAGCCACACCGGTGATGATGCGTGATGAGGCCTAATGAATGCGTGTATGTAGGGCGCAGAGCGGAGGGCAGGTGGGATTTTCCCGAGTCGATTTGCTAGTTGGTTTACTCCACAACGATGCGGTCGAAGTGTGCCAGTTGGGTGCTGACAGAGACTCGACATAGGTAGCATCATTGTACCTCCTTCTAAGCCGCTATACATTCTTTGAAAAGGTCA
>LOND01005256.1:27071-38530 GCA_014220965.1 Paragonimus kellicotti
GTGATGATGGGTCTGTTGATATACAACGAAGAGAAACGTGTACTGGTCAGGTAGTGCAATTAAAAAGTTGTACCGTTATTGTGTAAAAACGTGAGTCAGCATAAAATTACAGCGCACTGGTCACGAAATCTGTTTGGTCCGAAGCAGGCATCAGTAGCTCATGTTCAGCTACGAGATTTTTGTTCAGAACAGATAGCACTTGTACATTCCCTGTAGACATTCATATCCATCGGCTACCAGACCAGACTTTGTAAAGGCATCACGCGTGCAACTGTCCATATCGCTACATTATATGGATGATGAAGCAGTTATTCCAGTGGAACGACTAATTGAATCAGTATTGAGCTGGAGTCATACCTCAGCCAAACCAGTGGCATAACTTCAAGTATGGGGATTAGTTTTGTAAAACTGTTGGTTACATTACAAAATAGTTGGGAATTTACTGTGCAGTACGTAGACCATGCGTACATGGGAATCTGGTGGAAATATTCAGAATATGAATTGGATATAGTCAGCAGCATTGCTCATAGGGATTTGTTGACTGTGATCACTAAACGGGTTGTGAGTATGCATGCTTTCGCCATTTCTAGGAGTCTAGCGGTGCCCTGAAAACCACCTCTTGTATTTTTCTGGAATCAAATGATTGGTGGTATCTATGCGGAAACGATAAGTGGGGTTTATGGATGCTTGGACGTATGTATGCGATATGCTATAAACCGTCGAACAGATACGCTAGATCAACCACGGTATAGAATTACGTTTGACAAAGTTCGAATTTTCCGCTTCAAGCCAAAGAAACGGAAAACCTTTATCACACAAATGAGACGACCGTCCCCGATATTTGCTCCCGAGTCAAATCAAAATACGACTGCAAACTGGAACTTTGTTCCGCTTCAAAATGTGTGCGACAGGGGAGGGAGATATAGGGTATTTACATGGTGCACAATGACTCGGAGTTTTATCCAACTAATACAAATCTCATCAGCAATTGGAAACGATGTAATTCGTAAGTGTGACAAAAGATTCGGGTTGAAAATTCAACGATCATGAAATCATTCAACTAACTGATGAGTAGTAGGGGATTTTCTTCTGATATAAAGTTGAACATCACCCACAATTGATCGCAGCTGTCGCATTCCCATAGACTTTCCAGTCGGCCCCTTTCGAAAAGAAGCACTAGACTCGAGTTTCGCTCTCATTAGAGCTCGTCAGTAGTGCATCCATCGACTGGAGTTAACAGGACAGTCACTATCTCCTCCCGGGGCGATCGGATAATCAGAGCATTACACACAGGCAATTATGGCTAGGCGTTTAAATTTGATGATTCAGTCGTGCCTAATATGTAGTCAATGGTGCAGTAGCTCGGAATCACAAGCTGACATTCATACAACGTATGACAAACGACTTCAATTCTGGGAATTCCGAATCCTTTAAACCGTATAATTTTGGAATCTGAGCTGTACGTACAGAACGGTTGTTGTGCGTTGATCGCGCAGACGTGGTCACGTGACCCCACAATTATGCTAACACTAATTGCGGCTTTGAGCGCAAAGGCGCTGATCGCCTCGAAAAGACCATTCCGAAATTTTGTGTTTAGACCTGGAAACCGTTTATGAGTGAGGAAAAGTTGAACGATTAGCACGCTAATTGCACGGCTGGTGGATGGGGAATGCTGGGGACAGTTTTGTGGTCCCTGTCAGTCTATGCGCGTAGAATAGGCAAGCTGTCAGTGGGGCTACCAAGTGATAATCATGACCGATTTTAGGTCAATGCCACGATGGTCAGTGCGCATCTGGCGTTGATTTCACTCCCTGATCTGGACAGCAACGCACGACGCTGATGGGCCTTAATCACGACGCTTGATTGTGGATTACCGCAAGTGAGAGATTGATTAGAATGTAAAGGTGTGCGTGATATTCAAATCCCAACAACACAATATATTTGACCCTTTCTCATGAAATCTGTCAAACTGGTTGTTTCTATCCCCCCACCAGCTATAATCAGACCACGACGTAGTTGTTGTCGAGATTCGTAGGCTAAAAAATACGAGGTTGCATGCCGAGCAGCTGCTATCAATCGAATGTTCAAATTTCGTGGGAAACCACATGAAGTTCTCGATAGAAGGTGCAAGGCTTAAATTTGCAGATTACTGGTGGGCAGTCAGGGATTGGGTTTCTATAGGTTGAATATCCGGACAGGTTTCTCAACCAACCGGTTTCGAAAAGAAGAACTGAGCTCAAGTTGTGCCCTTGTTTGAGCTCGCCAGCAGCACACATTCTTGTCATTCACAGATTGACTGATTAGCCTGTTGAGATACACGATTTCTTTTTGAAGCAGACGCAGTATTATTCATTATAACCGTGCAGGAAATGACAGTAAATTTTAACATTTTTCTAGAACAGTGTCTTTTTATTGCGATGAACAAAGTCTAAGTACTCAGTTCGAACACAGATTCACACTACTGACTAGTTTTAGACAAACACACAAAAAGCTGCACATCTTTAGTGAATTTATACGCAGATGTGAAAACAACCATTCATCGTCACAAGTATAGTGTAAATCTAAAGACAGAGTAAGCTCACTCGGTTGAATCACTGATACAGTGCGCACTGGGTTGAGTTGTCCGATCTCGATTGGTTAATTGATCTGTAAACAGTACAAACAATCAACACGCTTGCCGATTTATCTTCCACTACTAGTTAATGCCCACTTGCGTACTTCTGTCTTTGGAGGCTCGTCGTGAAAATTCTTATGCCTAAAGGACACCGTCACTAATGTTCATGCAGTTTATCTACATTTGTAAGTGTGTCGCATCCGGAAAACAATTATGGAATTAAATGGGAAAGTCTCCAGAATGAGTGGTTATATGGAGTCGCAAATTGTGTGCCAGACCGTGGAAAGTCGGTCAGTTTAACAGCCCTACCCCTTGTCTTTCTCACTGAATTCGATCGGATAACAGGCCTAGGTTATGGCTACCGAAACCAGGGGATTGATTTACTAATGTTCGGCTTACCGACTAAATATCGCACATCTCTGGGAAACCCACAGCATATAAATAGAATCTCAGTAATGTCAAGCAGCTCTGAATGGACCGTGTATGAACATAGAGAGTTAAACTTGTAGAAAATTTCTTGCACATCTGGCTACGGAAAATGGGTTTTAAAAAAATCTCCCAGANAGAACGCACTATCAAGATGAGCTTTTTTCGGAAGCACTCGGGTTGGAACAATCCAAATAGATTAACGGTTAATCATACCACTAAGTTAGCCTTCCTGATTGTGGTTGCACAATTGGGATACAAGCTGGAGCCATCTGAGATAGCCGTTCATGGGTGTTGTCCACGCATAGTGGTCCCTATTCATTCCTCACCAAGCGTGTACCAAATAAGGCCAGAATAACAGGGTTATATTACCTTACGAGGACCGCGTATATGTAACTCAATGGTGAAAACGTTCAAACCACTAAGCAGCGACTACGCTGTTGCCACACAGCATACTTTGCACCAAGTTCCAGTGTCGTCAGCACACAGTAGTAGCGGGAAATTAAAAGACACGATTACCCAGCATCACAGAGGTGAAGAATGTAGGTTGCTGTGTGGAATTTTGCAATATGTCCTGGGTCGTACAGTTTACCGTTAACACTGAGAACAAATTAGCAATCTTGGACGTGATCAGGGAGAATCCGTTCAGTGCGACCCCGATTTTTAGGTCTTGGTATGTTCGCCGAGCTTGGCATTTAGGTTGCAAACGTTTCATCACCAAACGAGGTGACATCATCAGTGCGTAAGTGTTTCAGCGTATAGTTTTGAGTGTTTAAACGTTTACAACCTAAATTCCAAGCTCGGCAAACATCCAAATACCCATATCCTCAACTTTAGCTACCACTGCTGTTCCCAACCGTCAGAAATTCGATCTAGACAAAACCAACCGATTAGATGTTCCTCACAAGGTAACCATGCTGGTAACCAAACGGGGTCGATATCTCAACATTCAAACAGAATTACGCGGCTTCACTTACACACCACACATAACTGTAACAGGTCATGGGGTTGGCCACGCCACTCTAGTCACAGTTATATTACGTAACCGCAACTCCAAGATATTGGGGTTAGCAAAACGTTGCCAATTCAGCGTCACACACGGACTCATTGTTGTTAGAATGCGCTGACGTAATCAGTCAAATGGCAGTGACACTGAAACCGTTTACCCCACCCTGATATGCGCCGTTGTGACAACCGTTCGCTTTTTGTTTTGGCGTCATGCCCCAAACCTATATAAGTGAATCTTTTATGTAATCGCCTGGTGATAACCTTGCATCTCACACGATATTTCTTGTGGCCCCCTTGAGGAACTGGATAAAAGAGGTCAAGTGTTTCAATTACCCCTTAGCAACAAGAACACCTAGTTGACCTGGTCTGATCGGTCACCGTTACGTAAATATTAGCGTTTAGCGAATTAAGCAGGCAGCACAGGTAATCGTTTGTAAGCATGGCAGATGTGGTTGTCATCATTCCAACGGCTGAGGCGTTAATTATTTCATTGGCTTGCGAAAGCTTGGAACTGCCTTCGTCGATTAGTGTCGATTAGTGTTACTACGTCCAGTTTTTGTGGCATTGCAATCAACCTAGTTTGACCCGAATCCTTATCCAATCTGATGTTGCATTAAAACAAGTATGCCAGCATAAAGTAGACGGCTTGAGAAATCTATAAGTAAATTACAGGAATAAATAAGGATTACTTGTCTCTTGTTTTGTTCACGACTGACTAGTACGATCAGACACAATCCAGCACTGTTCTTCGGTTTGCACGGGCTACAGTTATCTTAATATTTCATAATACTCATCTCCCAAAGCGAGTATTTCGATACGCACAGTTTAGTGGTTTCGAAAGGAGCCGACAGCCAAGTCTATAGGAATGCGACAGCTGCGACTATTTTGAAGTGATGCTTATTCATCCGCCTAATGTGTGAAATAATTGGCTGAGTATCACCACATCATCATCTGCAACTGCAATTGAGCTGGTACACTGTGTGGGAGACAGAAGTGTATGGTGAATTGCGTTCGCGACTGTGGAAAACTGATTCTCGAATGATTCAAACCATTCTAATTCAGAATTGAGGTTAGTATCACTACCATTAAGATTCACTGAGAAAAATGCTGTTTGTTCAACTCACACAGTAGGCTTACGTCACAGTAACCTCGATTATCTACTATCTGTTACTGCTGTAGGAGTATTTTATAAAAGGTCTGATGAAAAATACCTCGGTCCAAGGACAGTGCGAAAATAGTCAAAACAAAACAAATGGACCCTACACTCATATACGACTCGTGTTCCAGCGCCTAGAACAACATGTGACGAGATCTATCAGTACTGGGTTGGATGCTAGGGATTTCTTAGAAGAATACCTCACAAGTTGGGTCCTTTCATCCGTTTTATTAGACTTTTACAGCTGCTCCGTCAGAATGCACCACCGAAATCCGGTAAATTCACAAGGTCACTCCGTATATTTTCCATTGCCAGAAGTGGACTGTAGTAACTTATGGTGTTAAAACAGATCATTTACGGCACTTCAAACGAATCAAGTGCCTCATTCTAAAGGGGCTGTCCGGAAAGTCTACCTGAGTGGGAAGGCTCCGATCAAATGCGAATGACGTTCAGTTTGAGATTCACGGGTCAGTCATCTTGACATCCAAAAGACTTGTAGGGAACAGTTAAATCGTTATCACCTGTTAGTCTAGGGCGAAGACACACGTTTACTTTCATCCGCGATGATACACCGCTCGTGACTGCTGACAGTTATGCTAATACACTCTCTGATATAGCTGGTTGACACGTTCTGGACGCTTTGGAGTAACAGGTGTAAGCAGGTTATTTCTGTCTGTCTGTCTGGTATCCATTTCATTATCAAGAGTTTTATGTGCGACCTTTTGATATGAGACGTGATTGATCGGACATTAGTAATTTGGTTTGTCATTCAGCACTAGTTTCCACGTGGTACTAGATATAAACCAGACCAATTTCGTGGAATTCAGATTGGATCTCCGGGAGCTGTGTGTGGTATTGCAGTAGTGTCGTCCATCTAAAATAACTCTACCACCGGGTAGTGTCTACACGGTGTGAGCCAGCAGACCATAAACAAGGTGTGATTGCTGTTTTACCAGATAGTTGGGGCGAGGGCAAATAATTATTTGAATTTGTCCTATATTGTAACATACGAGCCGGCTGTTCTTACTCTGAACGCCCGTAACATTTGCAACAGGGAGACATGGGGGGACAGCGTTCTTCCGAAGTCGGGGTTCCAACAGCAATCCTGTAAAAGGAAACAATACAGACAAGCATGAGCCAAAGGCCCAGTAAGCCATGCACATGACTTACGGCGCAAACAACACAGCAGCACGCTCTGTTACAAAGTTCAAATTCCATCCGTGCGCGCTTATTGGTTTCGACCGCGCGTTACAATATGACCTAAGGAGAAATCCCGTCGTCCGTTTGCAAGAAGAATGCTCTATTATCACTTCCTATAAACGTCTATATACACAATACACATCGTGTGTGGACAAATTGCTAGAATGCAGTGCATTAAGACCGTTCATTGAAGATGTAACAGGAACTAGTGCGTAATAGTTGATACAGAACAGAAAAATAAATATATTACATGTGATGGCGTTTTGTTTACATGTAGAAAACGGGCTGGTAAACGGATGGAGCATAGTTCACAAATTTACGTTAAACTGTTCTGTTATCATCAAGCGAATGAACTTAGCGTTATCGTCCTGTTCGAGCCACTGATGCGTCTGAGTAGTCCAGAACACTCGACAAGATTCTAAGATGATACAGTACTCCACTCTAGTGATAATCCTGACTGTCCTTTCACATTCGCTTCTGCAATACTTCCCACCGTCAGTCATACATTCGTAAACATTTCATGGTTTCAACTTCCAGACTACGTAGGCTCTTTAACGAATCGCTGTGTCCTAGCTCACCAGATTCACAGTCCTATATCACGATATGGCAAGCTAACCTTCGATCCGTGAACTGAAAATAACCCACCTCACATGCCAATGTTTAAGATATCACTCTCCGTGGCAAAACCTCCGTCAGCAACCGAAAACTTCTTCGACGCCTAGACCATACATCTTTGTATCTCGAAAATTACCCCAGTATAACGACATGGATACCCTAGTTAACGCTAGTTCAAAGGCCGATTGTGTAGTTATCGCAGTTCCAATTAGTTGTGCTGAGTTATGACACATATGTAGACAATAGCAACCAGGACATCTACTTGCATGACTTGTTCCGATCAAGTGAACGGTGCACAATGTGGATGCTACTGAATTAGTTTCGCGATCGGATCACACAAACTGTGTCGTGTGGTCGGTGCTTATTAACTTCGTCAAGGACGTGGACCTGTCTAAAATATATTCATATCTGAGGTGTCAGTCCCACATACCAAATCAAACGTGAGGCGCTTCAAGCATTCACGTCTCCTCCTCACTGAACATAGTGAGTTCAGTCGGCAGATGGATATTTTACCATAGGCAACCCTCTTAGACCTATGGTAGTCGAGACAATTAGGACCTGAGTGGAAGCATGACGTAAACGAATAATGGTCATGCTTATGTATGCTAATGGATAGGCAGAAACCACTTTTAATTAGCTAATTAGCTAAGTATAGTTAAAATTGCAGATTATAACTAAACTTGCCTGTGAACTCGCGCAACACAAACAAGTACCACTGTTTCATGGCATGCTATTCACAGATGATGGTGATGATGGGTCTGTTGATATACAACGAAGAGAAACGTGTACTGGTCAGGTAGTGCAATTAAAAAGTTGTACCGTTATTGTGTAAAAACGTGAGTCAGCATAAAATTACAGCGCACTGGTCACGAAATCTGTTTGGTCCGAAGCAGGCATCAGTAGCTCATGTTCAGCTACGAGATTTTTGTTCAGAACAGATAGCACTTGTACATTCCCTGTAGACATTCAGATCCATCGGCTACCAGACCAGACTTTGTAAAGGCATCACGCGTGCAACTGTCCATATCGCTACATTATATGGATGATGAAGCAGTTATTCCAGTGGAACGACTAATTGAATCAGTATTGAGCTGGAGTCATACCTCAGCCAAACCAGTGGCATAACTTCAAGTATGGGGATTAGTTTTGTAAAACTGTTGGTTACATTACAAAATAGTTGGGAATTTACTGTGCAGTACGTAGACCATGCGTACATGGGAATCTGGTGGAAATATTCAGAATATGAATTGGATATAGTCAGCAGCATTGCTCATAGGGATTTGTTGAACTGTGATCACTAAACGGGTTGTGAGTATGCATGCTTTCGCCATTTCTAGGAGTCTAGCGGTGCCCTGAAAACCACCTCTTGTATTTTTCTGGAATCAAATGATTGGTGGTATCTATGCGGAAACGATAAGTGGGGTTTATGGATGCTTGGACGTATGTATGCGATATGCTATAAACCGTCGAACAGATACGCTAGATCAACCACGGTATAGAATTACGTTTGACAAAGTTCGAATTTTCCGCTTCAAGCCAAAGAAACGGAAAACCTTTATCACACAAATGAGACGACCGTCCCCGATATTTGCTCCCGAGTCAAATCAAAATACGACTGCAAACTGGAACTTTGTTCCGCTTCAAAATGTGTGCGACAGGGAGGGAGATATAGGGTATTTACATGGTGCACAATGACCTAGAAACATCCTCACATCAAAAGACTGAAGGACGGTCACTAAAACTAGTACTTAATGTCACTAAGCTGCCAATGAAAATAATGGGGTTTAGGTCGACGAAGTAGAGAAGTAACGGAGGATTGTTCTGAAAATTTCCGTTCGCTGTGACTGGAGAATACCGTTTTCTCAAGGAAAGAGAAGATTTTTGACGGAAAAGCGAGATTACCTGACGCCTTTCTTAATGGTTTGCGCTAAACCTCTTTTCATAACTTTTACATACCCGGATGAATAAGACTGTGATGCATGTGGGCTGGTCTCAGCTGCGAAAGATAATCACCATGACATCACTCTGGTCGCAAGCTTTACACCGTTTTTTCGTTATTCTGTTCACCTCTCCGTTGTATCTTCACGTTGCTTTTTAACTTCTCCACAGTGACACGAATGTGCAACACATGCAACTCAAATCGTTAGGTAATCAGCGGTCACGCTGGAAAGGATCCTGCGAAATGCAAAAACGACTTCCGTTTGCACTCACTGGTGATCAGGAACAATGCAACTTATCGCGAACGGTTGTCAAATTGCTCAACCGGACAGGAAATTTTTAATACCACATTGTAGTAAGGATAATTTTAACCTAATGATCACTTTGGATTATGTTTCTGCAAGTGTACTAACCCTTTCTGTAGATATTCATTCACTTTTTTTCAATACTATTTTCTTAGTACACTGGAGATTTGATTTTTCTTGTCCGTCTGAAATGCCTACTTCTCAGTTACTATGGAATAGTTTAGAGAAAATGTTGGTTAATGCACAAGGAACTTGAGGCTTAAGTTTGAAGTATTCTACTACGGGCAGGGCATTGGACAATCCTGTTGGCTCAGTATTTGTCAACATTTTTCTTGGAATCACAAAAAACTGGATTCAGATTATGCTTACTTAGCTGTCTCTTACTGACCTTATGCGGATAAGCTTTTGAGATTTTTTCACGAACTAGTCCCAACCGTGGCAAGAATATGCACTACTTACGCGCTCTAGTAAGAGCGAAACTGGAGTCCGGTATTGTTTTCGGAAGAGACTGACCGGAAAGTCTATCTGATTGCGTCGGTCGCAATGAAGCACGTGATATTCAGCTGTAAAACGAGTTAGTGTGTACCTTCGTTTATGGGTTACTTTCATAATGTAGACAAACTGTAATGTGACATTTCGAACGTTTTATTTACCCAAAATGCTGCGGGGGCGGTGCGTCGTTCTGTTCACCGCAAATCTATTCGGCGTGTTTAATATATAGCTATTTTAATAGTTTTGTATAAGTTGTTTATACTCGGGTTCTTAATAATACGGAGCTGCTTCTAGTTCGCCCATTTTATATGATAGCTGTACCGGTTCAAAAAGAGGAACTGTTATTCACTGTCCCATTTGCCAGTGGACGTCCACAAGAGTCCTTTGGTAGCCACAACAACCGGACATCTGTGAAGCGGAGTGTATACATCTTGCACAATAACAAAGTTTTCAAACATCTAACACCTGGAGGAGTTTCTCTTGTTAACACAGTTCGGTACAAGTTGCAATTCGCTTTGCCTGGGAAGCAGGTTGAGTCACCCTTACATCCGTTGCACTCAATTCGGGAACTAAGCCTGAATAGTCCTGAACGTGTTCCATCTAACAATTTTGCCTTTCAAATTGTCTGTAAGTTCAGTCGCAGTTGCAGCGGCGGCTACGTTAACAGAATCGATCGGCATTTCTTCCGTGAACATCGCACCTTATTATCAAATGACCACTGAATTTGACGCAGAATATTGACTGACAAAAACAACACCACCCACCGTAACCGATACCAAAACATATCCAAAGAAACGATTACCATTCTAACCGGATTCATTCAATCACATCGTCATTACGCAACTCAGAACGAAAACTCGGGTTATCAATAAAAACTCATTGATCTAACCAGTTTTTTGCATACACAGACGATTGATTCAGACTGTAACAGTCGTTTGGTAATGACCTTCTGACCGACACGATTTTATTCGTACAAATGTACGCCTTCCTCATCGTAGCTGGGTTTGCGTAAGTAAGTGACTGATGAGATTGAAGGAAATGTCAACATTTTGCCACACGTAGCATCTTGCTACTTTGGTATGATCATACGACTATTTTCCTTTGCTTTTTCGATATGACTCCCACTTGTATTAATTTACTATTGAAATTGAACGCTTCACTGGATAAAGACATAGGTGAACATATGATTTCGATAATTCATCTTCAGGCCGGTACAATTATATAAGGAGTTAATAGAGTTAGATCGAGATATCGATCAGACTTATTACAGAGAAACTAGGTCACAGGATGTTTGAAACTGGAACCCTGTACCGATTTATTGTTTAACGGTAAAAGCTTTCGTTCGATTGCCAATTTGCATTTCACACAGACTCCAGTATTTTCACCGATGCGCTTTTAATCGTTTAGCTGTTTGATCAATTTTTCATATGACCCAGTGAAAACAGTGTAGAACTTTCGCGCGAACGCTCATTGTGGGTGATCGTTTTAACATCTCTCAAAACTACGTGTCCGAGTAGAGAAGGATGACTGTATGCTGCTTTAAATTTACTGATTGAACTACTACAGCCTGGTTACCTCTTCTTCATAAGTGAAAGCAAAAGAATGCAAACTGTCTTCCGTCAACTGGTCAGAGTTGAACCTTTCCTACATCGACCGACTTCTTCAGCTGTACACAAAAATGCGCGCACAGTCAGCCAGAAAAGTT
>LOND01005257.1:21656-36223 GCA_014220965.1 Paragonimus kellicotti
TACGCATATTACTGCTTATAAATTGTGCCGTGTTTGTTTGTAGTCAAATTGAGTACACCTATCTTTTGCTGACAGCATGGCTTCGTTTAAGAGGCCTAGACTAGTTTACAGTCGAGCACTTGTTTCTCCATCATGAAAATCGTCGTCATTTTCCTTCAAACTTGAATTGCCGGCTTTGCTTCGGCGTATTCGCTGAACAACTTGAGAAGATTTTTTTCAGTTGGAGTTGGAATTGCTAACTAAATTATCGGGTACATTAAAAAACTGCTTCGCTTCACGTAACCTATTTTTCATTTCAGAGTCAAACGTATGCGATGAGGGTATAACAAATTGGAGCACCAGCTCAACAGACAAACTATTATTGACGTTTGCATAATTTAGACCTTAGTTATAATTGTATTATTCATTCTAACGCAGTGTCCTTTCATTGGTTGCCGTACCTCCGTGCGCAGTTCGATAATCTCAGAAATAGTTTGATCAGAGTGAATCCAAAAATGCTCCATGTGAACTCTGGGATGAAACAAAACTGATCCCATGCAAACCTCTCAATGTACCCCTTGTGATTGCGTAGTGTAGTTTTCATTGTGTTTGCTGTCGACCGTTCATTTGCGATTTTCCGGCATTTCCATAACGCGGTCATCTGAGTGTAATTGTTCTGGTCGCGTCCATCAGTGTCGCCATCCAAACCACAGATTAACTCGCCTTCTACACTAAAATGGATTGTCACATTTTTTGATCTATTTTAGTCAGCATGCAGAGTTCGTTGGTATTTTACACTCTTATGAATCATTGAAGGTCAGACATGAAATGGTGACGGAATGAGTGTCCAGTATTCAGCAAGGGTCTCATAATGGTTTGACATCGGGGAACAACCACGAGCATCAGCGGCGCAGCATTGTTTCATATAATCTGAGTGAGTGGAGATCCAGCGAATGCACGCGCGTAAAATTGCAACAGATCTAGAGTAGGCATGAAGTAATTTGCATATACCTCTATTCTGTGCTGACCAAATACTTCAAGTTCCCGTAACCACTTCTTGCCCATCCATGTTCACTGGCTCATCAATCGAGACTACCCGATTTCGTCACTGTGTTGATTAAGCACGGCGATACGTCGTCTACGATGGCCGTCCTTTCTCGGATTGTTCTATCAAGTGCACGGTGATTACCCACCCTGGCGTTGACCTTAGTTATAACACCTGGATGTTCGCAGACCAATCGCAGCTGCAGGTTTTCTGGTGATTAGTCGGTTAAGTTGCACTGTTAACCAGCTTTTCACTGTTTTCTCTGTTGTTGCACCTCTTATCGTCAGTATCTGCTTATCTTCATTCCGGTCACAACTTTTCAATTCACCTGTCGTAATTATGCCATCAAGTGCGTTTTTGACCGCCATGTTCAATGCAACTTATATTTAGCATAAACTCTATTCATGTGTCCTTGAAATAGCCTTATTCAGGACAACAAATTGACCTCGTGCTTCGATTCATGGTAACTTTCCCATGTGACACACCTACATAATAATTCGTATATTTCACAATCCTTACTATCAGCTAAACACTGCACTACCGATTTCGCCGTCGTTTAGGTTCATCAGCTGGAACTGTTCTGACCGAGATTTGAGCCACTAATTCTGTTCTCTTTCGCACGACCACCAGTCCTACATGCATCATTTGTAGCGGGTCGATAAGTAAAATCATTTCGTACTTGTTCACACTTTGTTAGTCTGAATATACACGGTTCACTTCGAACTGCCAGTTTGAGCATTGTGAAAATACTATAATCACCATTTTATATTCTTGTGACTGTAGTCAGTGTAAATCGACAAGCCGAAGTGATTTTCATACGTGTTTACACGTGTTACATCATTGTATATTGTGTCCGCGCCGACCGCAGTCTCATTGCTCTGCCCAACTGAAGGCACACACTTTATTGTTCACTATGATGTGGTCAGCACGGTTCGAATACAACCGGCGGCTACAGTCCGATATAAGTTTGAACAATGTGACAATCGTTAAGCCGAGTAAGTGGGAAATTCCAGAGAGAAAAATCACTGTGCCCAAAGAGGAGAAAATTTCATTTGTTCATCATCTTGGCAGCAATACGAAAACGCACAAGTCGATTGCCATGATCGATCGGGAATATGTGTTGCAGCGAGGCTTCTTTAAATGAAAGTTTCCAGATGAATGTGTACAGGACTTGTGTTCTACAGTTGATAAGCACCAACAAATTGCAGCAGCTAGAGGTTTATCCTCCTCGATAGTTTTTGGGAAGTTCAATCATCATCTCTTCCATGGATTTCTCATTGGACGACTATCGTTTACTAAATTGCTGACCATTGAGCTTACTGATCTAAATCGTGTTCCTGCGAACGATAAGAGAGCAGCTTGTTCCTCGTGGCTGCAACACAACAAATCATCGCCATTCGATCGTCATAGTATATGATTTCTCCGTTGGTTTTTTTCTCGTTACACAGCCATCCTCGTTTTGCTAAGTTATATTAAGTGAGCTGTGCTGATCAATTGCCGCTGTTCACTTGTTGCCAAGTTTGCTGACGTCTCTACGTTATCCAGGCAGGAAAAGTTCGATGCAAGGCTGATTAACAGTACGAATTGGTCTATCAACCACCTAAAGAGCGATCAAACTAGTAAAATTTGTTTAGCTTGCTTTTTCATCAAAAACCTAAATGACTAACTCGATGCTTATCATTGATGAGTACCTGCTGTAGTTAGGGTATGCTTGCAATCTTACAATCTTCGTTGTCAGTATGACCTAACCAGTCTCAGTTGCGTTCAATTGGTTTGAGATCCGGTGATCGAAGTGGCCAGGTTAACGCTCGAACTCCTTTTGATACCATAGGCCCAGCTCAGTCTTGCACACTATCGCAGAGATCAAGCGCAAAGTCACATAACCCACGGTGGTCGCTGTTGCCTGTGCTCTCCCGTTAATATCGTAGCATGCGTTCTGTACACATTCCGGTCTTGTGAATCCTTCCGATTGCCGTTCGGACCACTTCTTAAAAGGCTGTAAATTGTGACAACGTTGAGGCTGTCGTAGATGATCTCACTCTGGTTAACCGTTGTAAACGTCGACCATCTATTATAGGGATTATTTTCTGGCCACTTTCCTCCTTACGTCTCATGTTTCCAGTTACAAGAGAGCTCATTATTCTTCTTTACAGTAGTTTGATAACTCTTACAAGACAGTTCAGCGTCTCTGTTTGTTAACTGAACATATGTTCAAATTTGCTTCACGCAACCTTTTCATCGGTTACCATTGCTCGCTTTCTCGAATGTGTAGCTTCTACCCGCTATCTTAAAAACATTTGGCTTCACATTGTGATCGCGTGATCGTGCATGTACTGCGTATGGACCTTGCCGCCGACTCATCTGCCTACTAACGGGTAGCAGATTTTGGTCAACATAATTTTGTAAACCCTCGAAAGGATACGCTGGTTCGTCCTCGATATAGCAGTGCGCTTGACAAAAATCGGATTCTCCTTCTGGTAATAATTAACACGGAAAATCTCGGTCCCGAAAATACCGCGACTGTCCCCGTAATTTGCTCCCAAGACAAACCAAAAGACGCGTGCAAAAAACAAGCTTTGTTCCGTCCCAAAACGTGTGCAACAAGGCGAAAAATACAAGGTATTTATATGGTGCGTAGTGACCTAAAAACATTCTCGAATCAGAAAATAGAAGGACAGTTACCGAAAAAAATAGTTAGGGTCACTAAGCCACCAATGAGCATAGCGGAATAAAGGTCGGACAGGTAAAAAAATAACCAAGGTTACCTCTCGACCGTTCTGGACAGTTCCGCTCATTCTGATTGGATTAATCGTTTTTCTCGAGCACGGAGGCGGTTTTGGACGGAAAAATGGACTCCCTAACACGTAAGTTGAACATCACTTAAGCCAGTGTGACTAAGCGTTTGCATACGATAGTTCGTTCGCACCTAATGTGAAGTCAACGATGCAGTGGTCCGCGTGGTTACCTCAGAAGTTTGTAGCCGAGGTTTTACTCCAGGTCTTGGCAAAGATATTCACTCTTAACAGACTCCAACCAGAACAAAACTCGAACATAATGCTTTTTCAGAAGAGGTTGACTGGAAAATCTGTGAGAATGCGACAGCTGTGATCTCTTGTGAGTGACTTTCAACTTCTATTCGATATAAATTAGCCCGTTTGTGACACAAACAAATCACCCGACCACGTTTTACACTAAAAACGGTAGCAGTTACATATTACTTTTATTTATTAGACCACAGACTTCACCCATCCCCGATACTCACACGCTTCAGACAGAAATGCCAGCCAGTTTGCCAGGAAAAAAACATTTGTTTCAATTGTGCGCTGACATCTCGTGCTTTGATTGTTTCATTAACTCGTATCATTGGTACGACTGATGGGACTACGGTTCCAGACAGCGTTCAGACCCTTATTCGATTCAGTTAGAAGTTCAGTGCTTATCGAGTCTTCCTACCTTCCATCCATGTTACGTGAACGTCATCGCAGTGTAATTGCAGAAACTGAAACTAACAGTTAATGCAACACCAATCTGGGGGCAAACGGTCCCATTGTTGCAGGCGTCTAAAGCAGCGCGTTTTTCCTACCAGTTATCCTTTTGGAACATCGCTTTCCAAGAGTCTATATAATCCTCATGCATTTAAAGCCATTCCGGGTTATGTTAGCACATCTTTTCTGTAACTTCCAATGTCTTTGAGATCTACCGCTTGAATAACCTTGCCAGGGCTGATCGGCTTAGCTTGACCATAATAGACGGTCTGTTGTCGACCTCGGCGAATGCATACCAACTATCGGACTTCCTATTTGCATGACTCAACTCCGATGACCTGATCTGGTCACTGTCCAGTGGTAGCGCGACTAGTCGTTGACCCGGAACCCGTGCACTGAGTCGTGTATGCAGTGCATGTCGAAGTTACCCCGATGTTATGCCTACGAAAAGTATCTGTTTAGGCTTAGTTTTTCTTCTGCCAGTGGCATCATCATAGACAGCAATACATCAGTGGTTCACACTGATGCTTAACTGCCACACAACCACGAAAAAAACCTATATAGGAAGAAAGAAGAAAAAGAGGAGGGAGGGGAAGTGGACCTAACTACTAAAAATAGCTACGTCTATATTCAAACATACAACATCAAGGCGCCTACACCTTGCAAACAAACAACCGAGCTGTAAGTGAAAGTAAGGCGTCATCAGCAAGACAGCTTCCTTACGGCTTTCACTGCCCCGCATCATTAAGTGCACTCACTTCACTGCCATTGTAGGTTTGTAAGTTGAAGAAAAATAGAGCGTGAGTTTGAGAATACCGCCAAGTTTATAACTGATTCTTCCGGTCTTACGAAGCTTCTGTGTCGGAAATGAAACATTACCAATAAACAAACCAATAAACCAAATTACCCGACTGTCTATAAGTTATTTTAAAATTATGAATTTTCAGTCGGCCTCGGACGTATTCCAATTAATAAGGTACTGGTTTTCTGGGAAAACTGGCAAACGTGTCTTCGATTTGTATTTTTTCCTTTGGAAAGATAGGAAACAATTTTTCGCTTGCTTTCCACCGTTGCACCTTTGGAAACGGGCTTTCGGTTTACATTGCTTAACGGAAAGAAACAATTGTTTTTTTTTCTCCTTCAGCCAGTTGTTTCCTCATTGTCTGGATCTAAAGTGCTCGGAAACTGTCAATTTAACGGTCAAAAAATGAAAATATGAGTGTTAGACAACTAATGCTTCCAGCAACCAAACACATTCGCAGTGGACTTCCCCAATTAAGAGCTTCGTAATATCCGTGAAAAGACTGTTAATTTCAACGTGGTCCATAGATTATCATGGTATTAACTATCCAAACTAAAGCTCACAGCTTCCTACATGATACATTATGCATCTCTTGTTGGAGCAGGTTGAGTGTAAGCGGAAACTTAATGTTCCAAAAGGACGGCTTTCCAGACCTTACGTCCCCTTTTTTGTGTGACAGTGTTCAATTGGGGAATTTCGGTCGCAGAATTTAAACCACTCTGCTGACACGTAGCTGGCTCAAGCAAATACATTGAATTGTGGAAGAAAACTATGCGGCTACTGCCACTTCTCCATAAACAAACAAGTACTAGGCATAACTTCATTGTCAACATAGTGACCTAATTCGACCACCTGAAAAAAGCGGCCCTGGTTGCATGGTAACCTATCTACCGAGCGGTACACGGCGTGGGCAATGTCACTGCAGTTCCTGACACCAAAGAACCGTTCTGATGTGTATCCAGTGTCGAATGCTAGCACCATGAGTACAAGGGAAAGAAGGAATGGGTCGGATAACGAAATGGACACAAAAGAATGGCGGAAGCGTAGGTTGTAAAATTGTGGAAGATATGGAAAGACGCCGTGAATTTCTGTCCAGTGCATGTGAATTTTCGGTCAGTACGGAAAGTGGTGGAGACCAACAAGTTTGATAAACTTATCCTCATAACAAAGCCGAATGCATTACGTTAAAAAACACAAAACAAAACGGCCGCCATATTTTATTGTGACCAGTTTATCAAGGAAAAAGTCATCCTGAAAGAGTGAATCATCTAATGACAGTAGTGGAATTATGTAAGAACCGTTACCCATGTACGGGTACGTGAAACATTTCTTTTTGGGTGTTGTCTTTATTAATACGCTTTAAAACTATGCTGGAATTGGGATTCCTTTTTAAAGTTTAAAAATTTTAAAATAACTCCACTGTACGAGCTCTGTATTATGTGGCATTCATTTTCTTCCTTAAACTCTGGCTCTTTATGTGAATAGTTTTGAAGCTTTTTTACTGAGCTTGATTTTAGTTTTAACTCATCTTGTAGAGGTCCCAATATCCATTATGTACAAGCAGCTAACTTTTTATCCGCCTTATTCTCTCACATATAATTTCATGTGGTTGGTTTTCTCTCTCGGTCAAACCGTCGATACAAAACTAGAAGTTTTGAGACCATTGGCTTTACTGGTGAGTAGTCGAGGATTTGGTTAATTTCAAGTTGAACATCACCCACAATTGATCGCAGCTGTCGCATTCCCATAGACTTCCAGTCGGCCCCTTTCGAAAAGAAGCACTAGACTCGAGTTTCGCTCTCATTAGAGCTCGTCAGTAGTGGTTGAGCGTTCACATATGATAATTCGGTCGTGCCTAATGTGAGGTCAATGGCGCAGTGGTAAACACGGTTGCCTCACGAAAAGCAAGGCCGGAGTTCTAGTCCCGGCAGTGGCAAGGATATGCACCATTGGCTTTATTCGCTGTCAAGCACTGGTGTATTTTATGGCTGTCTGATCTTTGCGCTGCTGTTATTATTTCACCCCCAGTTTATATTGTTTGGCTCTCTCGTTTGAGTATCTTTAACTTCCAGACACGAATAGTTGTCTATTTAGTCATGGTCGCATTTGATTCCTAGCCACTTCCTATCCTGTCAGAAATGGCAACGTATGGCATGGTTACAGTCAAATGAGAAATCGCATTAGGCTTTAACTGTTATATGCACCCTGATGTTTGGTAGTTATATCACCTTGGTAACAGTTTGCACAGCAATGAACTTGTGTCCTCCAGTGTGATTCATTGTTGCTTGCTTTCAATAAAAATATCTAATTTCCTTCCATCTTTAAGCACGTGCTCAAATTCGCCGAAGCCAGCCAAGAGGTTTCCACCTTTCGCACTCCGGTTCTTCCAGCGCGTTCTCCGGCACCGTCCCATTTGAGACCACACTATATGCAGCCGATCCGCAATTCTGGACGTTCTGCAGACTCGGCAGATACCACAATGTCTCTTCTGGTGAGTCATCGTCTGTTTTGTGCAGTATGTTAATTTCACATCGTTTTCAATTTTGCGTAACCACCGTCATCGGTCAGGTGACCTGACACATCCTCGTTATTCTCGTTGGTTACTTGTTCACTTTTGTTCATTCGTTTTTCCGTCACTTCAGCCAGCAATTTGTGACAGAAATGTAAAAAGGAAATCTCTCAACCTTTACGTCGCTGCGTTTACTGTCACATTGACAGTCTGTGTCACACATAGGCTAACTACCGTTTAGCTGTGTAAATGCGAACAGAAGCAGACACGGTAGCCGGAAATCACTCGTCGATTTCTCCACCACTGAATTACTACGACTGAAGACGCGATACTATTTCGTTGATCATTACCCTTACTTAAGCCACCATGAATTGATGGTTTGGCGACATAACATTTCAATCCCGCTGAAGACATTTTATCTAGCGAATTCACCGCATTGCTTTTCTCCGTTCGTTGCGCTCGTTTATTGTGCATGTATTGGGTGAACTCCGTATGTTTATCGTAACCGGTGTGATTCAACTCCTTATCCTGAGGACAGTCTATGTAAAACATCAATAAATAGGAAATGAAAGTATACGAAGGTTATTTACCGTCTTTTAAGACGTAATCCATCGGCAAGCGGTTTCAACTGCGTTACTGTTGTTGGTACGGATCTGCCAGTTTTGATGGAAAGTTTCGCGTCCTCCAGAAGATCCACCTGATTGGAAACTGTTGGCCTTGGTTAAAGCCAACAGAAAACGGTCCCGGTCTCTCCACGCAGAACATAACAGTCCTAGTAGCAACAACACATAAATTTACTCATTCTGGATCAGTGGATATTCAGATAGTGGACCTAGTGACCGTTGTTCACAGTTGATTAGCTCTGGACTCTCAGAGTTGCGTGTTCGGTTTGGCCAACTGTAGCAACCTCCACCCCTGTTGGTATATCAAAAATTCTCATTCGATTTTTATTTTGGCTTCTGCAATATCCGTTCTACTTTTACGTAAAATAGTCAGATACTGAGATATGTTTGTGTGCTGTGATTATTACTCGTCGTGTGCTCATCCAACCCCTTCTAATCGGTATCGTCATCAGCCGAAGACACTAACCCCAATGACTTCTTGGACATGTTATTAGTAGGGTTGCAGGGTTGCATCAAACATGACTGAAAACGTAACGCGATTACTCTATCTATTCTATTCTCAGGTATTTCGTTTACGGATTTCAGCGTGGTTGTTTGAAAACACCTATCTGGATAAATTCATAAATCCTGTAGGTCGCAGAGAAGCCTTGAGAAACATCCCTAGTTTAAAAGTAAAGAAGGAAAGAGATACTAGACTGCTGTCCGAACTCAAACGATCAGCATCAAGTTCCTATAGACGAGATGTAGGTGTGAGTAAAATGTTATCTTCATACTGCGGGCTTTACTGTCCCCCTCCATTAGTTGCCAAAAGTTAAACTGTCCGCTGCATGCCTTCGTACTTCGGATGCCCTCATTTTCCATAGTTGAAATCTTTCCACAAAAAGTCGCACCGCACTCTGTCTATCACGACGTTCTGCCAAATGCATTTCGTAATCAGATGCTGTTGTGTAGCAAGAAAACAAGAAAGCAGTTTTTTCACCGCGCTCACACTTGAGTGTTTGTCACTAGCTACGATCCCACTAGGATATAGAGGCATCCAGATCATGGAGTAAAGGACCACATTTATGTTGCTCCGAAGCAGGTTATCAGGCATTTCGCATACGGTGGATGACAAGTCGGGCAACCAGCATGTAAATCCACGATCTCTATTTTTTCACCGTCAAACTTGCATGCTTGTGTAATGTCAGTGTCGACTTGCGATTGTCGTTCGTTGAATAACAGTTTCTAGTTCACGTATCCGTCATTGTGTAGCAACGCACACTGGTCATCGTCAACAGCAGCATGATGGTGGTTTGGAATAGTTTCTTCCCGAATGAGTTTTAAATGAGCAAATCGGGCTACCTAGATTGTTTTCTGTACAGGCGTTTGGTCCGCTCTCGTCGGTTATTGTGGTGGATAAGTAATAATAAATTTAAAGAACGTTTCTCCACATTGAAACGTGATAGGCAGCCACCATTTGTGCTGTTTTTGTCCCTTTCCTTCTAGACAACGATCCTGATAGCTGTTTCACGCACAACGATACAGTTTCCAACTACACCTTGTACTCTTCTTATCTTCTCAGCATTACTGTACTGTATACAGTTGAAAACAGTCTACCGCATTGAATTCACGATGCCACAGGGTGATTGGCACACAGCCGTGGCTTACTACGGGCTGAATGGGCCATCGCTCCAGGAATCAACTGTAGAGATGCGTCCCATCCATTAGAAAACGGCGATAATGGATTATCTGTTTCACGTGTAAGATCATGATGAGAGATTGCCAAAGTTCTCTAGGTTTTGCCAACTGCAACAAAGCAATGACTGTCACCATACTAAGAAATCGTACATGTTCAACGAGAATGCGAGTGATCAAGGATTACCACTGGATGAAATGATCGGATATTTGGTGCGAATCACAATATTGAACAAAATACGCCCTTTCGAACGCAAGACATTACAGCTATGTTGACATCAACGGTTTTACACTGTAGATGATGTAGACTGCACTCTTACGCGTGCGCGCGCACTCAGTCGGTCTTGTAGGCGACCAGCCCTTGGCTAACTACCCGTTATTCTCTAAATTATAGGTTGTCACGACTTCGACTGACTAGACACAATTGGACAGGGTAAAGAACGATTCGATCTGTATAACTTCTGCCTTGAAAGACGCATTATTTTCGTTCTTTTATATTATTATTGACCTCGTCCATAGTTGGTGAAGATTACCGCGTTGACTCTTCCATCATGTCACCAATAGGCTTCACGATGCTTCGTTTTTTTTCGGTTTCGTGCTTCCCAAGGATTTGTACATTCGTTCGTGGCCTGGTTTATAGGTGCTAGCTTATGCCATTTCATGACTAGTCTGCCCTGTCCCTGTCTACCCGTTTGTTTAACCGTATGTGGTGATGTACCCGAAAACAATGAGTCTTTCGACCTTCCCCTAGTTGCTGTCAACCAATGAATCGCCCTGACGTACGCAATTTTAGTTTCAAGGAAGTCGTCTCGCTAATGATGCCTCACTCTCACTTGCAACAAGACTGTTTGCTTGCGGAGTGTAGATAACGTGATGTTGAATGCTTGTGCTTAGCAACGAACGTTTCAGGAATTAAGTCTCATAGGTGGTTATGATAATGGTGATGAATAGTACCAAACGAGTATTTCGTATCGTTTTGGTGCGACCGCAAAAGACGCTTGACCTGGACAGCTTATCGCTAAACATCCATGACAAGGTACGTGAAAATACAGAACCACGAACGTAAATACCATTTTGTATGGCTGACTTGTATCCACATCCTTGACAGTAGTGCAGCGACAGTCTTGATGACACACACGGCACAGTGCGTGCACATTTTTCTAATAGTTGTTTCCAGCTTCCGATCTTCCTGACGTTGAGGATTACCCTTTAATTTCCACGCCTTCCAGTCGTGTTATAATACTCACAAACGAGGCCGCATGTTATGCAACAATGTACACAGGCCGCAGTGTTGCAGTAGCAATAACAGCAGACTTGATACGCCTCGGCGCGTCTTTTGTGCAGAAGTACAAGGCGAAGCCGAACTATCAAGACTGGGGCCGTGCCAGTTGCTTTTGTTATTCAGCATTCCACATCAGTCACCTTTTCCACTTTGTCGATACGTTGGAATTTGCTTTCGTCGTTCAGTATGGACAACATTTTTCGAGTATACTCTTCTTTATCCATAACTACGGCACCGGAAGATTTATCTGGCTTCAGCACGACAACGTTCTTAGTTCTCAGGTCTTTTAGAGATTCAAGATGACGAGTTGTGAGAGCACATTTATCTCTTGATGTGTCATAATGAACTCATAGGCAATGTCGGTCAGCTTTGTTTGAACCAGTTATGATTGGTCAAGCTAGTGTTTGCAAAAATTAACAAACGTAATCCGACACAGAAGCGGTAGGTTCTCCACAAGATATACACAATGAGCCTGGGTTTGACGTAATTCCATTATACGCGATTGTGCAGTCTCAATGTGAGCAGCGCTGATACGCTTTAGGTTTCCAAGGCTTGGTTTCAGTTCACTTATTCTCCAAGCACTTCAGGCTAAACCGTGGATTACGACGTTTTGATCAGAACATTGTTTACGCGTGCTAGACACATTTGTCCATCAGAATGTTTAGCTGATGCACTTTGACTGCTCATTCTCGAGGTAGTCGCCAATTCCCCGAAAATACTGTGTGACAAGAAGACTAACACTACACTTGTCAGTGACCTTCACCGTTGCCATAGTCGTGTACTTCTCCGGTCTCCACGACCGTCCTCAGCGTCGTGACAACTGTGGTTGTCATCCCGACTACACGCCTACTCTGCATTCTCTGGACTTTTGTCTGGTCCATTTTTTGATCCTTGCTTTGTTGCTAGTCCCAAACCCTATAAATACGAACGGGTTTGTGACCATGTTGTCTTCGGGCTGAGCGACATAAAGAAGCTCTGTTTGAAGGCCAGTCTTTTCCTGTGTTCATGCGGTAGCCTCGGGTGGATGGTTGGCTGGGAAGAGACTAACTGACCGCGTATACTCCGTACTCCGTTGTTCATTACCGTTATCCGTCGTGCTGTTATCCGCCGTTTCATTGACCGTTATTCCGTTTCCGTTTACGCGCTCGCAGGCCGTGAACACAGTTACAACACTCACAATCACGTTGTAGGATAATGGGTATCTGCTGAGATTTATCAATGGACACAGCCGGCAATGTGTAGCAGTAGACAAGGTTTCCACGGTTGGGAAGAAGAAAGTCTACATTGAACTACCATTCAAAGGTGACACTTCTTCACTTCGAACCAACAAAACGTCTCGTCGCATCCATTAAGCGAGCATACAATGCGGCTGAAATCGTAGTCGTTGACCGAACTCGTAAGCTACCGTTACCTTCAGTAAAGGGAGAGCAACCTATTGGCGCCAACTCACACTGTATTTATCAATTTGTGTGTAACTGCGGCGAAAGTTACATCGGCAGAACCGATAGGTGCTTGAACTCTGCTGAAGTGGGTTCAGGATCTCACTGCGCAGTTTACTGTCTTCTTCCCGTACTACTTTGTAGAGTACGGTGTTGTTTACTGACGACACAAACCAATTTGAACGATCTGGTTAAATGAAGATACTGCTGGCGTGACCTCCGGTAAAATGGAGTTTCGACAAACAGGTCAGTGATAGTCTGGGGCTCGTCTTCAGTTGTTGATTTGAATTAAGCAACAATCCTGGACGGACCACCAACTCAAGCAGACCACACTGACAAATTGAAGAGGCTCCTGCCACTATTATCTCCGTCACAAATACATGGAGCCATCATTATTTTATTAGAGTGTTGCAAAAATCCACACATGATATTGAGGCAGGATGGCTACTTTTCCATTAAATTGGGCTGTTGGAATAGTCTCCTTGCAGTCCGAATTTTTATCACGCTTGCGCACCCTTGGGGATTACTTGCTCGAAGAGTGTGCATGAATGCAGCCAGTCTACAGTTCAACGGTCTAAGTTAATGATGCCTTGAAATACGAATGGAGTAATACGCACTCCACTATCTGAAATTCAGTTGTCAGAAACATGTTCATATGATAGTGCTGTGACCGCAAGGACGTTGGCCTGCACGAACTCCCGTACAGGTCATGTTAAACATGGGACCACAAACGTGTACACTCATTTGCACGGCTGATATGCATTCACATACATTGGGTGGCAGTACGTTGTCATTCGCCCTGGTGGCACTTCTCCCATAGCGCGTACACACTATTCCAATAGTCTCTTCTGGTCCGTCGTCTTCCTGGCGTTGGGGCTTGCCCTTTGTTCCCGAATGTCGCTTGTGAGTAGTATACTACTCACAACGAAACTGCCTGTTATACAACACTCCTCCCCCTCTGAGGTTCCTTGGCTCCTGTGCATCTGTTGACGAATCCTCTCCGACCGACGCGGTGTTGCCTCCCGGATTATTGATCTTCTGGTTCGCTGCGCCGGCATTTCGTGCCACTTTGCTAACTCACTGGCATGCACTCGTTTCGTCTCGCCGTCCCTCTTGATCGTGTACGTGGAGACATGGTGATGAAGCACATCGTAGCGAACCACGGTGTACCAAAGGCGATCTTGACGGATCAGGGACCATGCTTCGAAAAGCGAGGAGTTTCGAACACGCATGCAACAACTGGGAATCAAGCGCATCCGAACGACACCATATCACCCGCAAACAAATGGGCTAACTGAACGTAACAACCGAACGGTCAAAGAATGGTTATCAGCCAAAGGAGGCGACTGGGAGTCGGCGTTGCCACTGGTGTTATTGGCCCACCGGGCGTCTGTCCAGGCGAGCACGAAGAAATCTCCATTTCAATTGATGTACGGGAGAACCCCTCGACTTCCGGTGGATCAGGACATTGGAATATGGCCAGAGTACAGTGATTCCACCAAAGAATTGGTTGCCGAAAGAAGAAGAGCCAAACGAAATCTGAAAGCATCGCAGGCACACAAAGGAGCAATCCGCAACGCAACGGCTCGGCAAAACTAGAATGTTCAACCTCGGAGAAAGGGTGAAGTATCGAGATCATCGGAACACGGTGCCAGCGGCTCCAGGATCAAGAAAACTTCTGCCTAACTGGAAAGGTCCGTATTTGGTAATTTCCAGACGGGGCCCAGTA
>LOND01005259.1:2647-16162 GCA_014220965.1 Paragonimus kellicotti
AAATAAGTTTGATCGTTCTATTTGAAAGTACCTAAAATTCAGGATGATTGACCACGCTGTTGACTGTTATTTAAACGTTGGGTATCCGACGATGACATGTTGAGCTTACCATAGCGTTGGCTTAGGTGACCTAGCTCATTGCCAGTTTGGACAGTGACATTCTGTACATGGGTTAGGCGTGTGGCGCAGTCCACAAAATTGTTTATAGAAAAGATCAGCGGAAGAAAGAATGCGGAAAAAACCTAAACCGACTGCAACGTCATTGATGAACATATAACAGACATGATTTACTTTCCGGTGTTTATGTACAGTTTATGAAAACGTTGGTATGTTGCTGAGGGAAGTTAGCACGTATCTGGATCAACTTTCACTATGAAAAACTGGTCTCAGTAAAATTTCAGCACGACACACCTGATCTACATTTTGTGAAAAAATGATCTTCAACAGCGGCGAGTGCGAACTGCTAGGGACCGAAAAATGACCACTTAGGTAAGATATGGCCAAAGCCCACAGCGGGTGGATTGCGGACAACACGGGCGACCGGATGAGCCATTGCTCAACGAAATCGGATCAACTGGGCGAGAAATGGCAAGCAAAAAACCATGACAGAAAGCATCAACCACACGCACAGAAACCAGGCCGAAGTGCACACGACGTTCAAGCAGAAACATCGTTGCGTTGAGGACTGGGATTCCGGCTCATGAACGCGAGCTCGTGAGTGGCGTGAGGACGCGCGAGTTGCACGGTGAAGATCTTGCTCTAGTGAACAACTTTTCGCTACAATAATAACCAGTCATGTGATACTTATTGAGATCTTTACCTCTCTGATGATTTTACCGCCAGCTTACCTGATTTTGACGAGTCGATCGATTGTGTCAGACTGTGAAGCAGTACGGATAACCTATGCGGTTGTGTCTAAGAGGTGGATATGCATAGTGTGTATTGACCTAACACACCAAGGACAGCACTTCCACTACAGTTCTTCCACGGCACTGTTAAGTTAATGTTTAAACGATTGTGCTGAGTTAACCTCAGTCTTTCGCGACGACTATCTCGTCCATCGAAAGTAGTCGGTTCCCAACGGAGCCTGCAAGTTCAGGCACTCGACTGCGTCATGATGAGAATAGGTGCTCACTTCACAGTGACTTGATAATAACCTAGTTCAATGAAACAAAATGGGTTTGGATGGAACATAACTGTAAGCTACATTGGTGAATGCAACTCGGAAGTACATATAAGAGGCGGACGATTCTTCTCAGTTCAGCGGCTTCAATTGCTGTGATTGTTTGCTTCTCTGCACCGATCAGTTGCGTGATCTTGATTGAATACCGCCCACTCCAACAAGTCATCTTTTCACTCGGCTCAGTACAATGTTAGCGAGCACGACATACTGGCGGTCCACTGAAATGTGGACTGGGTTTTCCCGTAGGGAGTTAGATGAGAGAATGCGTGTGTAGAGAATCAGGCGTATGTGATTCAGCGATCGTGTGAACATTTTTTCAGTGAAAAAATGCATTAACTTCTATATTGTCAACTGGCTGAAACGAGTTAATATTTGTGGGTCGTATCATCAGCAATCTTAGCTACAAGGACTGACTGTAACTGTTAATACCGTCCGTTCAAAAACTGACTTACTGTTTCAGAGTGCTAATGTCCTGATCGACCAATAAACCTATACGTGAGACTGATGAGTAGTAGGAGATTTTGGTTTTCATATAGATTGAACATCACCCACAATTGATCGCAGCTGTCGCATTCCCATAGACTTTCCAGTCGGCCCCTTTCGAAAAGAAGCACTAGACTCGAGTTTCGCTCTCATTAGAGCTCGTCAGTAGTGCATATCCTTGCCACTGCCGGGACTAGAACTCCGGCCACGCTTTCATGAGGCAACCGTGTTGACCACTGCGCCATTGACCTCACATTAGGCACGACCGAATTATCATATGTGAACGCTCAACCACTTTCGCTTGTGAGAGTTTAAGTCTTTTTGCAACAGTACCGCTACCACTGTGCCGGCCAATTCACAGTGCATGTGTTTGTTTATTTTCTGTTCAACTGTGTGTATCAGGCGGAGCTGTAACAACTACGGATTACTTGTGTGGAAATCGGTTAATTGAAGGCTGGTATTAGGTAAAATTCGCGAGGTGATCAATAGTAGAACGAAAAGATTGCATTGGTGTTAGTGTGGGACCAATCGAGGACGTGAACTGTGACTTTTTCACATCTGTTCCGGACCGGCTGAACGATGCCAACTGAGGCTGCCCGTTTGTTTTGTTCATAAGTGCGCACTAGGTATGTGACCTCGTGCGTGGGCGGTGCGCTAGAAACCACCATGTCCATCATTTTTTTGTCCATGAATTGGCAGATGTGCCTATTGTGAACTTTACATCCCTGATTAGTAGGTGATTTTTTCTATGTAGATTGAACATCACCCACAATTGATCGCAGCTGTCGCATTCCCATAGACTTCCAGTCGGCCCCTTTCGAAAAGAAGCACTAGACTCGAGTTTCGCTCTCATTAGAGCTCGTCAGTAGTGCATATCCTTGCCACTGCCGGGACTAGAACTCCGACCACGCTTTCATGAGGCAACCGTGTTGACCACTGTGCCATTGACCTCACATTGTGGCACGACTGAATCATCATATGTGAACGCTCAATCCACATTCGCTTGTGAGTAATGATCAGACTTGCCCGATCGCTTCGAGAGGAGACACAGTAACTGTCTGTTAACTCCAATCGATGACCTCTTGACTAGGACTTCTCACCGAATTGAAACTTTATACCCCGTTACATACGATGACTAATTCGAACAGTTCAGAGTTGTTGAGGCCCGTCAAATCAATTTCTGCCAGCTGTCGCCTGGCGTACTACACGGCGAATCGTCTAAAGTGAGCTTCGGTCACAGTGACAGTGGAAACCCTAAGGTGAGGACGTGTGCGTCTTGTCGACCTGACATGAACGCGCAGCAAACCGGTACAAACACGACGTTACGATCTGTCCGTCTTAAGCTCCGCTCTTGTTGTCGGAACCAACGGGTCAGCGAGACGAATCATGGTTAATTGTTGTGGTTAGGCCTCACCGTTCGCACACGGAAAATCATCCATCAAAGCCGTGTACTTTGATGCACTTTGCTCAGCCAATTATTCTCACAGAGAAATTTATGAGATGCACTTTTTAGTGGGTATCCTGTGCACCTATTCTGCGGGAACTCACCGAGTTTTTGAACTCGAACGTATGCACTGTAAACCTTCTCGGTTATTAACACCAGTAGTACATATTTGTGACGCTACAGATCATGGAGAATGATATTTACACCACATACCCCCTCCACTCATTCTCGTGTGTAACTCACATTCTGAGCATGTGACACTAATCAGTTAGGTGAAGCCATCAGCTATCTCAAACGACAAAAGATGTGTGAACGCCAGCGCAGTCTGATAGCAGTAATTACCCTTTGAAGGTACGAGATGTGTTCCATGCGGTCATCTTGTGATCAATGAACAAGTCGGGGCCACAATTAATTTGACGTACAGTGGAGTGTCCAACAAAGCGGCTGTGAAGAATCGTCAAAGCCTAAAGCCCGAGAATTTCTGATAACGCAAAACATGAGCACAGCGGTAAAGAGCGGGAAAACGCAACACTGGCCATACACAATCGGAGAGAAGTGTGCACAACATTAAGCTGAAAACCTTGGTCCTCTGTGCACTGGAATTCCGGTTTGCAACCGAGAACACACGGTCGACGACTTGTGTGTGAATTGAAAAACTGAGGTCTTGTATTTTGAAGTGACTTTTCGTTACAATATAATTTAGTCGGTCTGAAAGTATCCTCTCAAAATACCATTTATTACCTAACTCAAATAGAACAGAGAAGTTGGACACGCCTGTCTGTCCTCGTTCGCGCTAACAGACTTCTCGTTCGACGGTAATCATCTCAGCAGTGAATTGAATTAACTCTGGACGCCAAATGGAGACTTATTTTGTGTGACGTTAAGGAGGTCGGACACTCTCATATATTTTTGTGAGTAATTCATCTGTTTAATTGAGTCAGCCTTCAGGCTTCAACTGTCTAACCACGAGCCAACCTGTGGTTTTACACAAGTTCAATATTAGTATATTCTTCCTATTCGCGCCGCGTACTCCGTTCCAATTTGGACTTAATCTATATGGGTACACCTGACCCTAATGCGAGAATGGTAACAAACCGTAGGTGCACTGGCTTTCCAGATCACGATTGAACCTGTTGTTAATTACTGACATGTAATTATTTACACATGACCTTGCGGAAGAGACTGTATCGGTCCATGAGGTACATGACGCTACGCTCGGTTAACAGTGAGTACAAACGTGCATCAACGTGTTTAGGACTCACCCTGTCTTTACTGACCTTGAATACTCTTGTTACCCAGGCGGGCACAGTCCGTATATTAAGAGACAGTGCTCTTCTGAAGTAAACAGTATAACATTAAGCCTGAAGGAGTTCACAATTGAAGAACCCAGTAGTTCAGGAAAACGACTCGTAGATGGTTTTTAGACCAACTGACGTTCAAATTGTAATGTTGTTCGTAAATGACAATTGTTTCACATCTGTATTCGACTACCGGTTTCACAGAACTATTAGCCACATAATGCGGACAAATCATTAGTAATGTCGGGATTCTCTGGCGTGTTTTCAGGACAGATAGACCTTTTCGATCAGTGAGCGTTAGGATTTTGCTTCACAGAGTTCATTGGCTCAGATACAACTTACGCATGCAAACTAGTGGCTTACCACGTCGTCGTCTTCTAACGTTAGGCTGCAAGCGTCAGTCTGGTGGTTAGTGTGGTGTGTTTCGTGGTATGAAGGCTTTTATATCAAAGGTTACTTTATTAGAGTCACTCCATTTTCTTGGTTGAGTACACAAGATAATTACCACGTTTGGTTAGTAATGCTATCGGATGGTAGCCAATGGTGCTCGTATTGTGAGTAGGCTGTCTTGACTCTTCTTTATCTAGTCTCTTCTCTCTTCGTTTTTTCTTCCATCCGTCTGCCATTTTCGCTTCTCATTATATTTATTGTCACTTTGATGCGACCCGTTATGTAATCAGTTACGGTGTTAATTACACAGAGCCCATCTAGACGCTATGAGAATTGAATATTTTCGATTCAACAAGGCGTACAGAAGCTGATCGGACTTTGGTCAGGATTACTACGTAAAAATCTAGATTGAATGGTAGAAAGTTCTTTCCAGATGCAAACACGCATAACTTCTGTGGTACCATCTCCTCGTACTGTGGTCTATCCTGTGCTACTAATCTCGTCCAACGAGCAACGAAACGTTTGCGAAATAAAATTTATCACCCTGCTTACAACGTAGTTAGTTTTGTCTCCTTCATAGTACTTCTGTTCGTCAGTGTTACATCGCTCGTAATATGTTTTCCATTTCTAGGACGCGTCCAAAAGCTTACTTCGAAGTGTTATGTTCGAAACTAACATCTTCTCAGGGTAGATTTCAACTTTGGAAATTAAAGTGCTCGGCTGAGTCAAGTCCTGAAATAAGGACGGTAGTCGGACGGTAGTTGTCTTCCATCGTCAAAGTTTAGTTAATAAGGGGTGATATTGTAGCGAGAAGGCGTCCAATAAAGCACAATCTTTATTGTCCAACACGATAGTTACCACGCTACGCACGCGCTCGCGTTTATGAGTCATCATTCCAGTCCACAACACGTCCAGGTTTCCGTCACGCGTCGTGTGCACTTCTGCCCGGTTTACGTGTGTGATCGGCGCCTTCTACCGGGGGGTTTTCCGCCTGCCACTCCTCGTCCGTTAGTCCGATCTTGTTGAGCGATAGCTCGTCCGGTCGCTCGTGTTGTCCGCAATCTATCCACTGTGGGCTTTGACCGTATTCCGCGGCCGTGTCGAGATATTCCTTTGAGTGTTGGAATAACCGCGCCCCCGATCAGGTCATCCATCCTATTTTGCCTGCCATGCCTCGCCCGTTGATCCGATCCAGTCGAGCGATGACTCATCCGGTCGCCCACGTTGTCCCCGATCTGCTCGCTGTGGGCTTTTGGACGGACCTCCCCCGCGTTGAGGTATTCCGCCAAGTGTTGGAATACTCTCACCTCCCGCTTGATAATCCACCACAATATGTGAGCAAGTGGATTGTTGCCGTGCGATATCCAGGTTTTCGTTGCCCATGTCCTATGTCTTTTCCCTCTCAAGGCCACTTTCAATTGCCTCGTGATTGTTTGATAACGTGGAAGGAACTCTGATCATGGAAGCACTTACAATAACAAATACCTTCGGCAACACCTGTATACTTGAGCGATTCTGACGTCTTTTTTTGGTTGTTTTTTATTTCGACGTCGTCGCAGCTTTTCTCCCGACGGATATCACTTACTATAACATTTTTCAAAAGGTTTATTATCATTCAGAAGGTCAAACAATTATTTGGCTGATTGTGATGTCATTTTCCTTTTTTTATCATCTCTCTGTTAAGAAACGTGATACAAATCTGACAGCAGCTCGATGTGTTTTCAATTTTTCGATTAAACTCGTATTGTATAAGTTTTTAATGACACCTACTTCCCCATACACTTTGCGATTAGTCAAGCCACTCTTTTGTAGTTTTCGAGGTTTCTCAATGTGATCGTCCTCTGTTTGAGATTACCTCCTGTAAATGTTACCACTAATAGACGTGTGTACGCCTGAGCATTCCCAAAAAAACCTGTTGTAACATTTGAAGAGTTTCTTTGAACAAATTCTCAGTTTTACTTGAGGAAAATACTTCTCATTGTGGACTAGTGCAAAATAAATTTCGGGCGATTTGTTGATGCGTGGGCGAGGTACGCTCTGCACCCTGATTTTCGGTATAAATCACTGCCCAATACGACAGATCATATTACTTTGTCACCGGACTTAGATGAGTCCCATGGCCTTCGATAGTCGTCTGACTGTTTCGAATTGAGAACTTGATACATCGAACTTCAAAGCGTCTGACTATATCGAGAGTAAAGTTGGCAGTCTCTATATGTAAGATTTGATGGTGTTCAGTATAGACATTTTTCAACAGCCGGTGAATACAGAAGAACGTAAGTTTTACTGCCTCGACAAGACGTAAGTTACAGAAGCATTGCGAGGTCTCATAACAACTTCCTTCCCATGGCTTGGTTCCGAGAATGTAATCAACCATTCAACATATATGTGATGTAGCGTTGTCAATCTGTGAAATCCTTTCATTCTTCTCGCTTGAAGTAAGCAACAGAGATTTGTCTGTAGTTCCCAGCGTTGGCCATACGGTTTACGTATGTCCAATTCGATCATCTCATTTATTCGCATACTCTTTTCACGTTGGTGGATTTTACGTTTTTTGAACGGCTAAAACAATGTATTTTGACATACACACCTGTCAGACAATGCTTCCTCATCGACCGCACATTATACCAGTGGGGCATACACTCAAATTCTTCCTGCAACCGATTTCGTCTCCAGTCAGGTTTATGAAATAAGGACAGGAAACAGAGAGGGGTTCGATTTTTTGATTGTTACATTGGAAGTTGACCATACTACCTAGTTTTGGAAACTCCAAGGGCGGCACCACTTCGTTGTCGACGTGAACACGTTTTCTTGACATTACAATCGATCCCTGCTGGTAACGCTTTATTCTCATCGACTTAGTGTGGCGTACGCACCCGCGGAGATTGACTTCACATGGTGGTGTTGTGTGTGTGCGTTCCACTTACCAGTCGGTAGGGCCATCCCAATCAGTTTCTCTATACGATTGGTCACCGTAGCCAACCCACCTTACTTTACCCGACATGCGTCATCTTGCACACCGGTTTCGTTGCACCCACCTCAACTGACAGGTTGGACATCATATAGCACCTAAGCCGAACGTGAACGAGAAAGTGGACACCACCATCGTATACCTCGGCATGCAGCGAGGTCTCTTAATGTGAACTGACTACTGCGGCTCCGGCAGGTAGGTGATCTGCATACCAAAAACTAGGTCACTGTCGGAACAACTCGTGCTTTGGGTGACGCGATTTCCGTTCTTCATCCACACACCACCTTACGGTGGTGGCTTTCTTGCGACGCCGTCGATAGTGTATACACACACGAATGTCAACTGTGCCTCTGACAGTCAGTTGGACAAAAATGAACTTTCCTTGGAATGGTGGTTTTGTATACATCCGTGTTCGTCCCGGATAATATACATACTGATTTGTTTAGAGTTCATTTCAAAGTTTCCGTAACAGTGACATGTGGAGAATAAATCGTGTTCTCGTCTCGAACTTGTCCTGAACGATTAGTCCATAGCCAGTCGAATAGTTTGAAGCATCAAGACGAGTCTGACAATACAGCTCAGTTAGTGGAAGTTACAGACCAAAACCATTCTGTAAACGGGAAGACTACATTGTAAATTTGCGCCTGTGCATATGTGAGACATCCTGTGTGCGTATTTGCGAGAAAGATGATTGTTCACTGCTGGGGAAGTCACACGGTAATTCCATTCACTTACGCTCACTTTAGTTTCCACCGATCAATATGGCCGGACTAGTTTATAGACAGACGGGTTCGTCCGTTGTCTAATATGTCTGCTACCTGCTTTCCCTTCCGTGTACTGACCAGCGCGACCTCTTTCTGATCCATTGCTATTCGACAGATGGCACTCCGTTTGAACAATGATTGTCGACTTGATACAGTTGGCAAACACATGAATTTGATCGAATAAATGCGTATTTCAAGTACCGATCTTCCCGCAATTAGAGGCCCAGATAAACAATCCCGAGTCCAAACCACCACCTCACAGGAATTCCAACCGAAAGGCTTACCCCAAAATAGGCATGCTAACCGAAGCCAGTTGATGAATGACCCTAACACACTGTTGCAACCATAATCGGGTTAGTTGGCAAGGTAGTGTACTCTTATTTCAGGTCAACTCGCTCGTTCTGGCCACCTTGGTCCACGATCGATAACAACTGATTGTTAACACACCGGAGCATTTGAAAAGCAACACACGGCTGAGAACCTGCATGCACCAATAAACGTTAATTGGTAAAGTAAACATACAATCGTGTGGTAAAATTAGAAACACAACAGTTTCTATGGGAAAATTATTAGCTTTCAGTCAGCCTTTCACTAAGTTACAGATCTGCATCGTTCCCGAATGTAGTTTTTCAGTATCCATCGTTTGGGGACAAATCCACCACGACAGTACACTTCGTTAGGGAAATACAATATTTTTGCTTTGTCCATTTGCACTCATCGGTGCGAGCTAGTTCTCAGTCTTGCGTTGCTTTTCAAACATTGAGAGAGGTCTGTCAACAACCAAATGCTATCGTTCGTGTACCGTGGTGGCCAAAACGCTAAGATGATGGATTCTATTGATTTGACCTGAAATGCGCGTACAAGCCAGTGACAGTTAACGTGGTTGTGGGTATTGTGATGAGCTGAGGTCGTCCGATAATCCTACTCGGTTAGGAAGTCTGTTCTCAGTAAGCCCTTTGAGTAAGCCTTCCAATCGGAAATGGTTGGACCTCTGGATTTTGCTTCCGGTCACCTAATTGCAGGTCTATCAGAAAGCATTCCCCATAGAATCCACCGGATTCGGAACATGCATCTGGCTACAAACTAGCAATCCGAGGTGAACATGGCAGGTACTAGATTTCATCTCAATGACTGAATGCAACTAACACGTAAATATCTGTACACTCCTGCCGCGATTTAGTTGGCCGAAGTTTAGGTTTGCTGGATGCAGCCAACACATCTACAATGAATGCATGTGCACCAACGTTCTACCCACAGTCTGAAGGGGCGTGTGTACCGATCACCCTCCAAATGTGGACCTGGATACAAAATCATGAGTACAAACCAAAAGACGCCTGCCCGGTAAACAGACCTCCTAACCGAGCACTACGGGGAACTGAACGCCACCACAGATACCTGAGGGGTGGCCTAACTTTCCACATCGGTGTCATTCACTAACAGTTTTTTTTTAAATTAAACAATGCCGAGCGCGTTAAAGAATCGTTCTCTGAAATTAGTGTACCAAACGAGCAAGTCGTTACGTAGGCAGGGTTTCTTCACCATTTGGATTCGTCATTTTAGACAGCGCTGTCAGACTCTGTTATCACGGTTGAGCAAGTTAGGATTTTTAAAACTCCACCCAATCGATGCGTGCATGAAAAGAGCTCGCACAGCTAGTTTTCTGGCCATTTGAACAAAACGGCTAAAACACGAGGAATGGCAGATGTACTTATTTTGTATTGATGCGTCAGTACAAAGTTTACAATAACATGAGCCGTTTTTTAGTATCAAAACAATCAAGGGAGTTGTGTGGTCAGTCAGTCAGTGTGTTAGGATAAGTCACTAAGAATAGAGCAGGATCCAGTTCACGAATAATCGCTTCCGAACACACAAAATTGTCTTCACTCGATTGATTGCGACCACTCCAGCAAACCGCAAAAATCTTGGGTTGGATTGACACGTTAGGATGGGGAATGCACGAGGCAGGCCGATGATGTGACCAGTGATCAGTGGACTGCGGAATGTGGATGTTCGTGTATTTCAATGACACTGCTGCTTTCCCGTCACACGGACCTCTGCAACCAATTAGGCAAACGTTCTTTCACTCTAGGGATAATGTATTTCTCGATTCTGTCTGTAACTTTCTTCGCAGTTACATAAAAGTTCATACAGTAGTGTGATTGGCACAGATAAGCTGATCTCCCCTAATTGGAGGCATAGATAGTTTCTTGGTCTGAGCAAATTCATGGAGTTCAGTTGCGTTGAATGTGAGTCTAATCGAATTAACTAATCTCCGCGTGGTTTGATGCATACTATGATCACCCCCTATGTAGACTTTTTATTCTCACCGTAACCGCCTGTACGGATGATAGTTTTGGTCTACTATGCCTATCTACGAACTTCTTAGGGTAACCAGTGGGTGGTTATGCGGATGTAATCAAGGCTACTTTCTCCGTAAGATTGTCCTGTGTACAGTTTCGTCTTGTTCACGTGAATGGCGTATTCACTAGTGCGCGTTTCTGATGGACCGGTGTGAAACTACTAAAGTTCGAGTGTTTACCAGACCACGTTGCATTTCTGTCGACAGCTCTTTTAATCCAGCCATCTTCCCAGCTACCTACTAGGAGGTCTAGAAACGGGAGGCAATTGTCGGTTTCGAGTTCACACGTGTTCACCGTAGCAGATTCTCAGGGATGCACTGGTCCCACACCTTATCTCCTGGTTTACGGCTTCTAAGTTCCCGTGCTCCGCGATCATAGTACATTTTTCGTTGCATTCCGTGTCGTTGTAAGTTCTGTTGAGAATTCGACTCGTCTAATATACCGTAACGTAGCGGTTGCGATGCTACAAGCAGTTTTGTCCGCATCCTTTGCCCAAACATTTGTTACATCGCACTGTAGCCGTTGATTGCATTAGGCATATATAGGAGCATAAGGTACAGATCCTCCGTTAACTTCAAAACAATCTATGAGTTTCGACTTTTCTGTTTGACTGACTGGTATGGATTGTTTAGTTAACACTCGAGCTAGAATTTAGCTTCAAAAGTTTTGAATTCCGCGCACATAAACTGAATTTTGTTACCAGAGCAAAATATCTTCGGTGTGCCGTAGCGATCAAATTGAGCACGCAGTTTGTTCACTATCGCATCTGTAATAATACTGCTTGACCAATCGGTTTCACCTCAATTTGAGAAATAGTCTATTATGACCAGGCACTGTTTGTCACCGTTTGTGAATGTGTCTACCGCGACTAGTTCCCAGATCTTTTCCGGATGCTTTCACAACAGCGTCGTCCCCTTTGTCTCTTCTGAGTCGTGTCTTCTGCAACCACAGCACTTTGCCATGTAAAATTTTATGCTACTTCACACACCTGACCAGTAGTAAAGTTCTTTTGCTTTCCGAACACAGCTGGCAACCCTACCATATGGGTTTGTTCATTGAACTTCTGCTTTAGGACTCTCAAGATGATCGTTCACTCCTCTTCCTGAACAAACTGACCACGGTCTTTAGAAATACCACCAGTTTTTTCGGACAGACTTTTTATCCGGTCACTTTTATCGCACAAGTCAGCTATATAATTACGTCATCCTTTTCCGTCGCGTCCTGAAGCTCCACTCTTCTGTCCATCGGTGCAGTCCTGTAGCCTTGTAGTTCATTTAAGCGATAACCTTGAACTAGGAATCATGCATCATAGCATCAGGTATATAGGCGCGAGAAAGAGTATCAGCGATGTGTGGTTGATCTTCTGGCTGAGTGATTAGCTCGCAGTCGTACTTCTGTATCTTGATCAGCATTCTTTGTAGACGTCAGGGAACGGTACTCAATGCTCTCGTTACCGTTGTTATTGGGGATATGTGGTCCCTTTGTTCCGTTGTCTCTCTTCCGAAGGTGTATGCGTTGGGGGGCGTTCCAGAACGAAAACCACTGCTAACGTTTTTTCGAGTTGTACATAATTTTATTCTGCAATCGGGAAACGTCGGTAATCTATCGGTCTTCTTTGTCATAGTATCACGGCTGCAAGATCGGATATAACATTGAATTAATAGAGGAAACCTAGGGTTGTAATATGTCAGTAGTTGAGCTATAGAAACTAACCTATTGACTTCGTCAAACGCTGATTGCGGAAAGCCACCCCATATCCATGTGCCTCTTTTGCGTGTAAGTTGCCGAATTGGATGCGTTAAATCATCCAACTTTGGGAGGGAATCGACTCAGGTAATTGATCATACCGTTTAGACGTGAAACTGCCTTTGGCATCTCCGGGGCCGACATATTCTGGATTACCTTCACCGATAACCAACGCATCAATACTCTCATACTTTAATCCTTATTCATTCGAAATACAACACGACAACAGGAACAGCGCATGAAGCACTCATTCAACAAGGAGAGCCGATTGATTTTCGGAGTAGGACGTTGACAAGCAGCGAGTAGCAGTGTGCGTAGGTCGACCCAAGGAGTGTAGAAATATGGTACAACGACTTAACGATCACATTTTAGAAAGAAAAACCACGACATTCCAAGGACTGTTGCACGCAAGCCACTACACTTCGTTCCACAACGTCTGTAAGAAATGCTTATCTGTCCTCAGATGTACGATATGACTCTCGCGACTCACAGAGTCGGTGGCTTGAGACGTTAGGTGAGATGGCGGCTAATCGAGCTCAGTGGCGTGAATGTTGTCGTTGTTTGGCCGAGTTGTCTGTGAAGTGAGTGCGCGGGGCAGTGAAAGCCGTAAGGAAGCTGTCTTGCTGATGACGCCTTACTTTCACTTACAGCTCGGTTGTTTGTTTGCAAGGTGTAGGCGCCTTGATGTTGTATGTTTGAATATAGACGTAGCTATTTTTAGTAGTTAGGTCCCTTCCCTCCCTTCCTCTGTTTTTCTTCTCTCTTACTATGTTACGTTTTGAAATTGTGAAATCAGGTTGGTGTGATGGTGATTACTTTGGGTTATTTCATGAGCGCCTCGCATTTTTACAAAATCCCATGCTATAATAAGCGTCC
>LOND01005259.1:27778-38067 GCA_014220965.1 Paragonimus kellicotti
TACATTTTCTCACAGTTCCCATGCCTGACGAAAACCTTCGGATCGTGTACACCACGTTTCCAATTGAACCAGGTCAGAAGGCTGTAGTTACTTGTCAACCAGAACAGGCTATCTTCAATCGGTTTCTCAAGGTCAAATATTGGGAGGTCTACTTGAATGGAACGTTGATTTCGACAATTGATCGGTCTTGTGAGTCTTACGTGCTGTGTTTTGATTGGTAGATGGTTTATCAACTCTGAAGCAACGACATACGTTTAAGCTAGTACAACTTTGAACTCTTGTTGCTTCGACTGCACCGGTCTAGATTTGAACCGTCTGACAGTATCCGGTCCATATGTAGTCTAATACTTCATGCAACTGTACACCTCTTGTGGTGTTGATTTCTGACAACTCCAGAAAACTTTCGCTGCGTTGTTACACTTGTGCAGTATATTTTTCAAACTGGACTGTCACGTACTTTCTGTGCATTCTTCTACCACTTTAGTGATCGTAGGATTCGATACACATTTCACGCGATGCCCCTTTACACCCTCTTATCGAAACACGTTTGACGTTTTTGTGTAACAGGGGAAATAACTACGTAACAATAATCAAGTTGACCTCAATCTACTTCACTATCTCCTAAGTCTCTTGATCACAGTCACTCAGTTTTGGCTGCACGTGTAGTGAGAACGAGAGATCGCATCATACTACTCGCACTCCTATTCACTAGTGGGGTATGAGCAAGTACTTCCATATTGAAGTAACGGGGGAAAATACACGAAGAAACATTGAAGTGCACTTTGACATGGAATGTTGTTCCCATACATGAACTCCACATTGGCAACTGTTGCAACCGTGACGTCCGTTGGATCAATATTACGTGCAAATGATTGTGTTTTTGTTGTGGTGTTGAAGCGTTTACCTATGGGTTGATTTTACGAATGAACAATCCTTGTATCATCCGCATTTCTGACTCACAACACACGGATGCAACTAGCGGCTTGGTCTTCGGGAAGGTTTCGTGATTTCCAACATGGAAGGACGGCAGCGATTCCCCATACGAAACTGAATCTGCCATTCGTTTTACTTATACTGTCTGCTACGTTCGTCATTGTTTCTCAAAATCATGCCGTCGACTTTCATTCAACTGATCGTTCTTCTTTTGATGAAGACGTTGATAAGTCAAAGGATGAAACGTATTGCTCATCTTCTAGCAATGATTGTTCGTGCCAATGTGACCGCACTCAAACAGTACGCAACGATGATTGTTTGCGTTTTTGTCAAAGACGTTTCTTCTGAGACTGATTGGTCGAACAACTGTTTCATTAGAGAATAAGTCACCCGAGCCCATTTGAAGTTTGGGTGATTGTGTGACTACTACACATGATGAGGTGTGGGAATATGTGTTTACGTTGTGTTTCGAGTCGATATTTTGTCTAAAAATCGCGGGTTTGTCTTGCACCACACTGTAGTTCACACTAGACATAACTAGTTTTGGATGGGCTATGGAGTTTGGAGCGGCCACTTTGAAGTTCTCTAAGTGACTGCCTTTTCACCTGTATACATATTTACAGAGAGTGGATTAAGTTTATGCTCTGATGAGTGACCTCACGCTCTCCTTATATCTTTACATGGCAAGCACAACTGCACCTTCACCAGTGACAGCAAGCTAACTTTGTTTCCGCTTTCGTCCTACTGTGCGTCTGCTGGTTTACGGGGAGGCCGTTTTTTTAGCGTTAGTAACGTTAGAACGAAAGGAGAAAAATAGCCTCAGAACAATGAAAGTGGTCAATTCCGTTTAGCAGAGAAATAAACGAATGTCATTAGACTATCCTTGATGTATTTGTTTTATCGAGCATAATTGAAAATGTAGTTTTTTCTTATAAAACTTGTAGTTAAATGATGTATTCTCAGTAAAAACAACAACAACAGGGTTCAGTTATTTGGTCCAATGAGATTTCAACACCCCTTTCAATGTCTAACATGAGAAGTTACATAGCAGATGAAGCTATATCAACATCGTATTGGAATACTGGGAGATATGTGGTATTAGTTACATTGACGGATAAATGCATACGATTAACAGGTGCTTTTCACCCGCAGGTTAAGTAGTACACTGTTTCGTTCTGTATTCACAGATCGTGATGTTTGTCAACCTTCCAAGTCAATTCACTTAATTCGCCCACGTAACCTGTCAGGCTTTTAAAAAAAGTGACGAGTTCTGTTGAACAACACAAACGGTCACGGATTTGTTGAAGTATTCTGTTCTGATGTTGACGTAATTCTAAGCATTATGTGGCTCTTCCTACAAGCCATCAAATAGGATTTTATAGTTAGAACTACAATCCTATTGAACACAGTGTTTTTACAGAGAGTATATTATTTGGTCATGAACTCTCGAGAAGGAAATCGCGTTTTCAATTACACGTGTTGCAGAATCCGATGGAAAACATTTCCAACATACTAGAGTGGCAACCGTTTCAACTGTATACGACCTACCCCTATGGTGATTATGTTAATTGTACAGAATTGAATACCTTTGCTGTTTTGTAGCGTTAACGTCTCTAATTCTCACAATCCATAACTGGTTCCGTCAACTTTCACCAAATATGGTTATATCAATATGGTCAGCTTAAAAAAAAATCGCAAACTACCAAAGCATTAACTGCATTCGAGGAAGTTGTTTTATTCGCTACAAGCTGAAGAGTAATCTGCATTGATTGTCTCGCTGTTCTGGCGTTAAAGAAACATTCGAGAACTGTTTTACATACGTCTAATTGTATTGTGCTTGCCTGTTGATCCTCCCAATATTTCTGTGAAACCCATAAAATATCAGTTAAGTAAACAAATATTTTCTCATACTCCCATCAGACTTTTACAGTTACATGAGATACGTACAAGTCATTTATGTAAATCAAAACGAGTCATATAGGTTTTTAAGTATCACTGACATAGGTAACTGTCAAATGGAGAGAGGTGTGATTATCGATGGATGCGTGAAAATGGTACATTTGACTGCCGTTAGATGGATGCTCATCAATGTCAAATGGTTTATGCTTTCTGGGCTTTAAGTTGTTTGCAACCGATCGGTCAAGAGAGACAACAGGGTTGTACGAACCGTTTTACGCACACATACCTTTGTGATTTGTTCCTATAAAGTTCACACATTTCTAGTAATTGTACCAGTCTGATGAAAATTACCGATCACATCTGCTCGCACACTCAGCTTCTTTTTGAGTTTTTATCAATGTTGGCTCCATTCTTTTTTATCTGTTCCGCCTACCCATGACATAGTTGGACGGTTTAGCATGATTAATGTGACCAAGCATCCGGAACTGCACATTCGATCAGTGACCGAGGCAGAACTTGCTGGTCTTGAAGTTCGTTGCGTGTTGCAATCGATTGTGGATGAGTTTGTCAAAGTCGAACGACCAGAGCGAGGACGACTACAACGTCTGCAGTTTGGGTTCTCCTACACCGAGTTGCGCAGTGTCGGAACCGAGGTCAATGTTCTTCGGGTGCGTTCTTTACGTTAGTATCTGTATGACTCGTGTTTCTCTCTTGTCCGTGTATTTTCAGAGCTCAGTTTAACATCTGGATGATGCATGCCAAGCGGTAGTCACAAGTTCAAGCCTCTAGCAATGAAACCCTGTTTGATGTCATGTCTGTTCGTGTTGCATAAAATAATCAGAGCTCTACTTACAGAAACTTTCCTTAGGGATTACTCACTTCTAACAAACCCTTTTATGAAACGATGCAGATTCCATAAAAGGCATCGTATTGAAAAGTCTTCAAACCGCACAGTGACCGCTTTTTAAGCATGCAATCCGTCCAAAACGATTACCACAATAACAGTTTTTAACAGATTTGTCCACGTTGATGTCATAATTGTCAACCCGGAGGGTAGCGGTTGTAGTCCTGATCGTTTAGAATCATGTGCAGACAAAAACGATGGAAACCATTTCATGAGTGGGTGTGTACTAGCGATCGAATTACACTCGACAATTCAAGAACTCTACTCTCACTTCCTGTCTTATCAAGCTAAAAACTGATTTGGTCCTCGTCACGTCTTTCACTTTCAAGCCCTGTCTGTGTTTCGTGGTGTCACGTAGAACAAATGGCTCCCAGCTCAGCCCACGGTTACTATTTGCCCATATGTCAGAGGCCGTGGACCGTTCACTCTGTTTAATGTGCGTCACAGACTTCACGGCTGATATCGAGGTCGGTTTCTAGTGAACGATAGCACAAGAAACTTGTTTACTATCAGTGTGCGCATGATCAAACTGGCCGGACGTATTTAACACTGGAGCAAAATCTAAGGGATATTCGTATGAACTGTTATAGGTAGTCAGTGAGACATAACAAACTGCCCCGAATTTTGATAAATAGCAACTACTGCATAGAAGAAACTCAACTGCGAAACTCAACTCTGAGCTTCCGGTGTGACTTCGTAGCTCAGCTGATAAAGGACTGCATACGTCTGAACATGCTGTTTCTGACGTTGGTTCAAATCCAGCAGAAATCCGGAATTTTTCACTACTGGCTCCCTTCTAAATGATCAGGTCTACCCCACTACTTGTCAGCTACACAAATATTGAACAGTTAAAAAAAAATAGTGTGCTGATAAAAAACAAATGTTCGTGACAAACAAAAGATTCAAAATCTACTCTGATGCTTATTCAGTGATTTCGCAAGTCATTGCGAAACTATACCATTATCTAATCCATTAGTTCAGGAAGGAGCCCTGAAGATCAATCAGCGACGTGGACATAACAGTTCCGAAGTGAGCAACGAATAGTACTTTAAAGTTCATCACAGGAACAACACCAGCTATTACTCTTTTGCCAGAAGAAGCAAATGCGGTACCGGTTATATCTACAAGGGACTGGTTTACGCGTATTGAGGATAAATGCAACCGTTACTCTCAAGACTGAAAGGCGTTTAATATAGTGATGCCGAGCATTCAAAGGACAGGCTGATGATCCTGTTTGCCAGCAGTATGATGGACGTTTGGTTCGGAAACGGTCAAAGTCTCGAATGCCCGGAAAAGAAGGGTCATCACAATCTTTAAGTTGTATGCTCATCAAATCGGAAGGCTTTGACGAATAATGAGATATAACCATTTGATTAAATCGATTAAACAACTAGGTGATCGGGAGGAAAGATCGTTTTTACTGCATGACACATCAACATGTGTATTTCAGCAACACCAAACTGGTTTTCTTTTCACCGAACACACCATCCTACCCGCAGCTGCTGGATCTAGAGGTTACTGAAGTTGTGAACCCGAACTACAAGTAGTATCTTCTTCTTTGCGTTTTCAAATTGGTAGATTGATCGACCGCAGTGAATGATAAGATATCATTAAACGGAAGTTTATTTTGTTGAACCCTACCTTGCAAATTTTGGTCCCATTTACTCAGTGCGATTCATTGGGTAATTTCTTCCTGGAATGCTGTGGTTGCCTCAACAATTCGGCTGTGTATCAAGCGGTATGGCTTCTTCTGTCTTAACAAAATATGAACTAGACAAAAGCGTAATAGATTTACAACGATTTGATAATGTTGTGTTCTCAATGCTAGTGCCAACTGGGCATATGAGTACGTATCGTTTGATAGTTTTGTGTATTTATTCATGTCTCCCTACCTAAGTGATGATATCTTTTAATTGAAGAAATCTCAGGATTACTGAATCAGTATACCTCAGTTGTCGAGGCATTTCTGTGTGATATGGTTTGCACCGAAAAATCACTATGGATTAATACCAAGGCTGAGCGATTTTCAGTGTGGTTTGATTGCACATTCAACAGAGTCGGCCGCAAAGCAACAAACTATTGCTATCTGTGTAATAAGCACGAAGTAACATGATAATAAACTACTTCATGTGACATTAGTTGTTCTCATCATGTTGGAATTAGTCGTATACGGTTGAAATGTGACTCCTCCTCATAAAATCTACCCTGTGCATATAAAATGGTCGATATTCTTACCACAGAGAGATGGTCACTGTAGAGAGGGGAGCACTGTAAGCCCATGTTAACTGGAACGAATGGAAACGTATTTCGCATCTACAAGGTGTTGCTTGTCATTACAACAGAGTTGAGTTGACTGTCTAGTGTACTTGATCCGTTAGGGTCACTTCATCTTACAACACTATGTGAAGTAATATTACCAGATAAAAGTTATTCTTCGACTCTAGTCATTTTAGGCAGACTGTTTGATACGGTTGATCACCTCACTCACCCAGACAGCGTTATGTTACCATCCTGAAGTATTGCTAAACATGTGCTCGCTAGGATGACGAAGGTACGTGGTATGTTAACTTACGGTAGCGGGAGACAACCTAAAAACACAGCTTTTTACACCCACCATGCATGACTAAACATGTGGCTGGAGTCAGTTTTTAGCTCCGGTTGTTGCCCTAACGCATTTACTGGAACATATGCTTGTGTTTACTGACATACTTCCTCTTGCACACGTCTGTGTAGGGCTCGACTGTCGAGCTTCCCTGGGCGATTGAGGGTGAGCTTCGGGTCGGTGTGGACTGGTTCTATTTGAGTGACACAAGCCGCACACGACAAGCCATCGCTCTGCCATCTTCCAGCTCTCCTGGCGCCGACGCGAGTTCTTCCATGGACCGTTCTCCAAGTGGAACCCATCCAGTTGGTCGAAAGGCCCGATTTCTGCCCTGGGGTACGGAGTACGAACTTGTGGATGGTGCGCATGGGAACTTACGGCTGATCAATCTGTCAGTGGCCGATTCCGGACACTATATCGCTGAATCGGCCAATACCGCACGGTCGCTGCGAGTAAAATATATGGTCCGTGTACGAGGTGCATACGCGAGTAGTTTTACAAATGCGTGTACATTTTCGGCGTGGTTTCTTTTTTACTCCTACTCTCTTTTTGGGTACTACGCATTTCTTGTTCCCTGTTTATTGACAAAAATCTCGGGGTTTGGGCGGTTGGACTTGTTATATCCGGTAAAAGATGAGAAGCACCTGCATGAGAATCTGTGCCCTCAATCAGTCTGTTCAAACACCGTTTCTCATCACAGACGACTAAAGTGGTAACACGTTTATCTGCTATTTTACATATTCGGTGTCATGTTTGACTGACGTTTGCATGGACATTTTCGTATCGCTGCTTCGGAAATGAACCGTGTTTCTTCCTGCTTGCCTTAGAATGAATACATGCTAGCCACTTCGAACGTCATTTCTCAATGAGCTTACTTCCGGCTGATCGTACTACTCAAAAATCGATATCTGATATATACTTCAGGCCCATCAATGAAGCAATTCAGAGAGCCTATGGACTATGTATCTACATTCGTCAGTGTATCCGAGTGTTCCAAACAATAGTCTGTAATCTGTTTCAATTTTCAATCGCTCATAATTAATCATAATCTTTGTTTCAAGATAAAATTTCAGAATGGTGAGATTCGAGAAGATTAATGCGATTGGAATATTGCTTTTGTTAGAGTTCATTAGCAGTGTATATTTACATCACGACCACTTTTATGACCCCACATATGATGCGAATGTGATGGTTATCTGTGAATATATTAACAGAATTTCAAGTTGTCAGGCTATTATCAAGTGAAGTAAGGTTTTTGTTCAGTCAATTCAAGTTTGTAACCTGTAAACTAGTATTTGTTACTATCTGTTAAGTTTGGGATTTCTGGAAACTATCCAATGTGCGAGCGTGTCGTGGTCAATGTTGTGCGTGTTTTCAGACGTTGATTTAATGTTCAAATTAACCTCATTTCCCCCGCCTTTTTTAAACGGATTTTTTGTTTACTTTCGATGTTGCGGCGAACGGCGATTTGAACCATTTAAACGAACTCAAGGTGGATTATGCGTGCATATTGTGTGTGTGTGTGTGTGTGTGTGTGTGGACGTTCTTGGGTGTCTGCGGTCTTCTACCCATTCTTATCTTCAGCTTTGTTGGTGTATTGTATGATGAATGGTTTGCCTGTTCTTTTCGTAGTCCAATCTGAATTTTGTTCTTCATTCTTATCCTCTCTGGAATGCAGTAACATACACTCGTATACTGAAATGCTTCTTGTATTACATTTTACATATCTTTCTTCTCAGTTTAGATCTTGTCATTGTAGTCTCTCTGTTTATTTTCCGAGAGATAAGGGTTTCCTTTTCCTGCTAGCCATTCAATTGGCTAACCAGCATTGGCCGGCTGGACACAAAGGCCTCACTCACACACCTACTGGTCTTATTCCTTCGGGTTTACACCGGATACGTGGTGTGTGAGTGGAACCACAAGTGGTGCAGCGCAAGCCACTTGGGGTGATGGTTTGAAGCGCAGGCGTCCTCTGGCTTCGGTCACTGTGACAGGCTAATCCGTTTCGGATGCCGCCAACCATGCACGTGGCGTTTCGGTCACCTCAGTATTCCGTAGAATGATGTGGTATTTATCTTTGGAACTTCAGTGAGTGACCCCAATGATTATAAATCCTCGGCCGAGTACATATCAGAATGGGCGAAGTTACCTGCTGAACGATGCTAAGATGCGTCTTCATTCGATGTAATCGCGACAGCACACGCTAGCCCTATCTTTACCACATATGTGAACTCAGGTTAAAAATATAAAAACCATGTATCTGCCATTTTTATCTGTGAAATCGTTCATGTGGACGTAGCAGTTTCATATTAGTGAATTATAGTATTGCTTTGTTTCTCTCTGCTAATGTGATCGATCCCCTAAAGTCGATTTATCTGTGTCATTACCAGGCTTTTCCACAGTTGGTTAAATCAGGTGATTTACTGGGTTGTGAACAAACGGTCTCATTTCAATTTGTGTTGTAACTTTAATTTTGTTCCACGTTCCGTTGGTTGATATCTGTCTTTTCGAATGCTTCAGCTCCACTTGGAGTCAAGGTTACACCTAGCCAACGGATGGTTGATTGGGGTAGCCATGTGGAACTCACTTGCGAAGTGACTGGACATCCACGACAGCTCGTCTATTGGTTACACAACTCTCGTGCTGTCCCAAAACGGCATCGTGTACTCAACGTCGGCCTACATTTACCGTCCGCGTCCACATCATTTTCGTCGTCTACGCGTGGCCCTCCACAACCACTCTCGATCCGACTGGTGATTGAGGCTTTCACTTTGGATGATGTTGGTGTCTATCAGTGCATTGCTGAGAATGGACACTCAACAGAACGGTTAGCATTGGGTATGGTCCACACGCCGACGGACGTTGCTCAGGTTAGTACGATTCTACCGATCAACATGGATCGAGTTACCGAAACGATGGAAGGGCAAGGGGAAGAATTAACCTCTTCTTCTTCCACCAGTCTGACTGGTGGAGAAGTAGTCGGTGATTTGATTGATAATGCACAAGCTACTACCCTACTCACAATGGGCAGAATGCGACCAGCTTTGACATGGCAGAACCCCGCAGTCGAGGACGGTTCGACAGCAGCCCAAGTGCTATTGTCCATTCATTCGGGTATTACTGATGTGACCCTGGAATGTCGGTTCGCCGCGAATCCTGGGCCGCAGATTATCTGGTATCGAGACGATCAACCGGTCCCGTTGGACGAGTCTGGTGTAATTTCTCCGGAGGTTTCGGTGGACAAATCAACGGCATACACAACGATCACGCGATTGACGATCGACATTCGTAAGGTAATTAATCGTTTTGCGGTTTTTTTTGTCACGGTGATATTCGTCTTCGACTCATAACTTCACGTTTAAGCTGATATACGAATGATGCTCGTACGAGCTTCCATTCGAAACACCATTATGATCCTGAAAATCATTCTATGCTTAAGCAGCACGCATATTTACTAGAATGCTCATGTCAAACAAAACGTCAGTGAAATTTCAACGTGGCCCAAGGTGTGTAGTTGAATGGCCACTAGCACGCTCGGTGTGTCACGTGGTGGAGGTAGAGTATGCACTGTGTCATGAGGCGTGCGGTTCTTGTCGATGGTTCTGATCTAGTGGAGTTTATTAGTATTTACGTCTAGTCTTTCCCATAATCAATACGTCTGTCACACTGCTTGTAACTGTATGATTGTTCAACACATTGCAATCTTGGCTACTCCTTCGAATTGAAATTAATGCATAATGAAGGGGCGGATGGTAAAAAAAGGTTCCATGATAAATAGAAATGTCGGAATGCGTTTCATCATTTGAGTACACGTCTACCGGGTGGACTACAAAGTTCAAATAAAAACCAGGTAAGCTTTTTTCACCACAGTTCTGAAAGAAACTTGTTATGGTCGTCCGGCGGACAGTTACTTTCTCATTTCCTTGCTCTCTCTCTCTCTCTTGTCGTAAC
>LOND01005260.1:0-11038 GCA_014220965.1 Paragonimus kellicotti
TCTACAAACTTACCATGCGAGACCCGGGAATGCAGGATGGAGGGGCCTGATCGATATGTGTGGTTTTGTCGATTGGTTGGATCTGTTGGGTCGTATGGCGTAGTCGTGAACGGAGTCGAATGACGCATTCATTCGTGAGCTGGTAAAGCTGTCGACGCGGACTGCTTCTGATCGATACGTGCTCCGGTTGTTGACAAGCCCTGTGGCTTTCATTATCGAGGTGAGTTGCTGGTTGCGCGTTGATCCTTTTTAGGGTGTATTCTTTCGTGCATGAACATGATACCTCTGTACACAATTTTTTCTAATCTAAATATGCAAGCAGTTTTCATACATTCAAATAATTGAGTACACGGTATCTTAGAAAGTGCTTATGATGCTGGTTGTTTACGTCGTATTGAGCAAATGTAATGCGCGTTGTATGCGTCCGGTGGAGCAATTGGATGTTTATGAAAGATTCCTTTTTTAAATTGTTTATTTGTGTGATTGTAGTTCACCTGTACTGTCCTATTGTTCATTACAGCTACCTAAGAATGTTTGGAAGTCGAAGAACACATAAGAATTCAATACAATTGCCATCGAAGAGGACTGTTAAAGGGAAGCATGCCTGAAAAGAATTACTCCAATTTCCTGGACTTATCCATAGGGATTTATGTTCTTGCCATCCGGTTTTCAGCCGATCTTTGCTTCAGTACGGAAATTCTTGCCTGCGCAAGTTCGTGTACGAATTTTTCCATTTATATGGGCCAGGGGAAATGACGTACAATGTCCATTCGCTTGTACATTTGGCGGACGACGTAGAACTCCACGGCGAACTCGACAGGTTTTCCGCCTTCCCCTTCGAGTCGTATATTTACCACGTTAAACGTATGCTGCATTCCCCGTGCAATCCCGTTGCCCAGTTGTACCGCAGGTGGAAAGAAGAGCGTACAATGGCGAAGGTGGTAGAGACCGATCGGATAGAAAACGTTGGATCCCAAGTTCCATTCCACAATGGTGAGTGTGAAGCTCAGTGACCGGCTAACGTTCTGCTTACAGGCTGATTATTTTCGGGGTATCAGTGCCCCCAGTGCAGGAGCCCTGCTTAGGAATATGCTGGAACGACTGATGACCAGAGCGGTGGCCGCGCAAATCACGTATTCCGGTGCGCATCACACGTTTGCATTCAAACGAACACAACTGAAAGCCTTTTTACTAGGTAAGACCTGCCATAGAGCCTTAATACGGAACGTACCTAGGGCAAGTACATGAAAGAACGGAATACGCAACCACCCCTGACTGAATGAATATTGTAAGGGTGGCTACATTGCGCAAGGGACAAACGACATGCACAAAATACTTGCGCAACACAAAGTGAGGACGCTAGTCAGGTTTGTGTGCAGTAGCATGCAGATATTCTTACTTATACAGGAGAACATACGGATTGTAGATCTGGATGAACAGGATGCTTTCGACCAGGATGCTAATTAACCTTCTCACTTTTTGTATGTTGTATAAATAATTCCACTAATATATGTTATTTGTCTGCATTGTAATCGTTTGTTTTCCCTTCAATGGCATCTTGAAGAAGGCTCCTGCGCTAACGGCTGGTTGGGTTTATAGACTACAGGGAGAGCGGGGTATGTAAATGGGGTCAGGGCATGCGGTAGGTTAATAACCGAGCGAAATACTGGTTAGAACAGCTGATTTAAACGTGCGTTTAACTGAGTTGCTATTGGTCCGTACAACCTCTGCATCTGATTGGCTGAAAAACGGCGTGAAAAACGCTTTCGCTGTGGACACGACCCTTTTTCCACTACGATTTCACCTGATTGGCCGCTTGACAAAAAAGCGAAAATACGCGTGGAAACAGGAATTGTGCTCATAGGGAAACGACTAACAGTGAAGCACTTCAAATGTATCTTACTTTGTATTATTGAAGCAGGGGCCTGCAGAGGAACAACTTCGAGAAGTACGCTGTGATTAAACACCCAGAATTTTTTCACCCAACTCTCTCACATTATGAACAGAAGCAGACTGTATCCTATGCTAAAACACTTATACATACGCTACCCGATTATTGCGAACGAAATCACCTGGAACAAATAAGTTCGGAGTGCAATACGAGGCATCTATTTGGAACATTTGAATAAAGGGGTACACAATAACTGCGACTTTCTTCGTTGGGTTATTTTGTTTGTTCATATGAAGCTTTTTCGTCACTTCGGATGAATGTAGCCGTTTATCAAATGAAAACCCCATCATCTCGTTCACTCAGTGCGATATCTGTAAGTCGGGTAGGTGGACAACTGTGGATGAACCCACTTCGTTCAATGACTTAGAGTGATGGATCGCTCCAGCTGCAGACCGACCAGCGTAGGAAGTAATGAGTTATACACGCCAACCAACGATCATGAATCGAGGCACGACTCCGATAAGTAATACGTCTGACTGCAAAGGTGAAAATGCTTGCAGAACACCGAAAGAATGTGAATGCAAGGAAGCCACACTGAGTGGTTCAAATGACACCCATAGACGTCCTGTTTGCTGACCACAACAGAAGTGCTGTCATTGTGTTGCACACGCAAAAACTATTCAACGTGATTAGTTGAGAAATGCTTACATTACACTCAACTATTGTTTTGAAATGCAATCTTGAGGTCCGTTTGTTCAGACGTTCATGTGCTAAATGACTGGCGAACGCAGTCACACGATCGATAGTATTTCTGACATACAAGCTAATATTCACCATCTCACGACGATCGTATCCGTAAGTGGTTTGCTGTGAGTTCAAGCCTCAGAAGTATCAGAAAATTTTTGACTCATCTGTGCCTATTTGTTTTGGTTGGCGTCCACATCTATTACATCAGGAAAATGTCTGAAGGGCTGAATGCGTCTTCTGCCTGCAAAACAGGTATATGTGTACCTGTTACCTTAATCTTGAATAGTACGCAAGACACACTTCGCAACGATCGGTAAGAGTACTGTTGAAAGGTTTTCTGACGCATTATGACAGACACTATATGACGACCTCACCGGGCATTGCAGTCTTCGGCTTGTGTCATATGATTCCCATGTTAGTGGTTGCAAGGAACTTGCCACAAACACCGGATACTCACTGTTTGATAACAGCAATTAATGCATCGCACTGAAACAGGCACCCAGACTCGTTAACTTCAATCAGAGTGAGTCTTCGACTTCTGGAATACGGCTTATACACCACGATATTGAGGTGATGGTTGTGATCTAACCTAAAAAAGGGCTTACAGTTAAACTGACTTCACTTCAGACCACTCGGAATCTTGAGTTTTATCAAGTGTCGCGAACAATAAAATATCAAAACCAACGAAAGCCAATCAACTAGACACGTCATACACTTCTGCAGGCACTCCTGAACTTCTTAGACTTCGTACATCGATAATAAATCCACGCACTTTTCAAATAATCACGCCACCTTACCTTATCATACTTTAAGACCGTTTTGGTGTTCTGGGTTTTTCTATGGAAGCGAATAATAACCACATCCTGCACGTACTTTTACATGCGCCTGGGGAATTATGCGAAAGTGCGAAATTCATGATTCTCAAAAACCGGCCAGGAAGCTGTGGAGTACCCCATGTCTTAAAACCAAAATGGCATAATTGTTCACTGAACTGATGAACGAATACACTGTTGTTGGATCCAACATTTTCGTGTCAGTATGTGTATATATCAGTGGTTCATCTTATACATTAGTACGCAGCCACTATACAACATGCAAACGACCAAAACACAACACTGGCGGGATCGAACTGTAAATACGGCGCAGGTTTTTAAATAATTGCTGACTGGAACAAACAGATATAAATCAATGATGTGGTCGTCGGTTACTTTAGTAGCAGTAGCAGATACCGAGAGGTGAAAGCGGAATATATGACGGATTACTTTTTATCCACGATCACTCAATAAATCACGACCTACTCAAGGGTCCTGTAGTTTCGCCGACAACAAAGCGCGCTACAACGATGTTCTGGTCAATCTGTTAACGCTCACATGCTTATCAAATTCTGAGATGGCTGCGATTCAGATATTTGTCCTAATCGTCCTGAAGCAAAAGCCGACTTGCTGTACCTGACGCGAAAATACAAACTCCTTCTCAGTTTTGTATGCCACGAGTGCAAAGTCCTTCCTCCGTCTTACTGTTGCGGCGGGTAAGTATTGAGGCTCCTTCTAAAACACATGTACACGTTGTGTTACTCCAGGATCGCGCTTCCGCCGCTCAGTTTATTGCATTGCTTACATCTAGTTACTTCCATGGACATTTCGGTACTCCCTTTTATCAACGTTATACAGGCTCTACGTTTAGGTCCCGGCTCCTTCAGTTTCGCGGACAATGACCAGATTTATCCAAGAATACTAAAAGTGGCATTCCACGTACCCACAAAACGATTTATGGGTGATAAAGTTGACACTGTGGCCAGTAGCTAACAAAGTTTTCATTTGAAAATCAAGCGATCGGCACTAGCCTGACACCTACCGACTGATGAGTGTAACGAGCATTTATCAGACGATTGCGTGAGTTGGGTGCATGTAGAATGAGGTGTGCATGACGAGAAGTTCTCAGATGCGCCCTCGTTTATGTATATTGAACTTTATTTCTCCTTCTTCTCAGATTCCAAACACTCACTCTAACAACTGCAAGCCGTCTGAAAAACTGGCTTAGCCAGTCGAAATGGGTGTGATGAAGCGTTTCTCTTATGAATGTCAACTTCCGCCTACCCTGAACCTTAGTCAGTTTACTTGTTGAACTCTTCATGATGAGTCTTTAATTTGACCTGATGAAGCTTGAGTTCACTTACGCTTTTTCGCATACAACTTACGTGCCTTGTTGTACTAGATCATGTTTGTGCTCACTCCCTTCTCGGATTTCATCAGTTTGATGACCTCAGTAATAGGATTTTTGTTCTTCTCTTATTCTTAGTTTTCTGCTTTTCAACATACGCTAACAACTAATTAAGAGTGAACCCGACCATTTGACTGTAATTTCTGGGCTTTTATGTGCATGTTGCATCTAGCTTACAACTTTTCAGTGTTCGTTGAATTCAAGTGCATTACGGATGGATTATCTGTCAGTCGTCGAGTAGGTTGACGTTGAATGCTGATGGTGTTTGTCACCCACTGTATATGGAATAAATAATAATAACTGACAAATAATTGAAACTTGTCATTTGACTGGTTGAAATCGCCGGGTGGATCGCTCTTGTTGCATGTGCAAAGCGTATGCATTACCCTACGTACTTACTGTCTGGCGTAACCCCGAAAACAACCGTATCGGTGTCCATATATTTTGCACCACCAACGTCGGCGGATAATCCACTTTTCTATGTTCAAGTGTTGGTTGATAACTGTCGGGTCTTATTGAATCCTTTCGAAATCACGGCACGACAGCAGAAGATATGCACATCGAGGCTGACCTAACGAGGTCAAAAATTACCAATCCCGGAGTTGATCGTTTGTTACAATTCCCCTCAGGCTAAGTAAGTTAGCTGTGCGCATATGTACACGTGATTTCGGAGGGTTTAGCTCAAGTGTCGCTCATCTGCTGTATATCAGAATTGAAGGCAGTGGAGACTAAGGCAGCTCGTCTTCCGAAACCTGAGCACCTGCTAGAGCTCGATGTACCCAGATTACCCAGCCTCGCGGGCGACTAAATTGAAAACAGTGCAGTTGTGACATACTCTTTACCCAATCTTTCTAATTAATACAATGGTATACATAGATAGGCTGCGCAACAAAAGAACCTCCCAGGGAACCAAGTACCGCGAACAAGCCCAAGGGTGAAGTCCGTGTGTTGGTCGCTGAAAATAGTGACAGCTTTATCAGTCGACGACAGAATCGTCGGAAGTAGCTTTCGCTGCATCTGAAGCAATCTCGAGGATGGATATGTAGGGTATCAAATGGTCTTTCTCGAAAATGACAGGTGGACGATCAATCTCCCGGACCATCATGCTAAATCAACCAACCCAGCTTTTTGTTCTTCACATGACTCTCAAGTACTCTGTTGGGATTGTCACGTTCGCCTTCAGGAAAATCACTTCTCTACCATGCCGTACTACAAACTGCAACGTGTCCGAACTGTAATTGCCGTTTACTTCAGATTTCATTAGAGACTGTGGGCCATAATGCCGGCTATGCTTATTCAGCCAACACCTGACACGACGCTCGAAATGGCCAGCGATTCAGCCTCTGTCAACGACGTTACCGTAGGTGTCACCAACACATTATTTTGCTCCTGGTTCAACGGGGTTTTTGGTTACAAGCATCTCAAGGGCAGCTACACAAGTCCTGCCACACATTTCTATTCAATACATCAAGCCGACTAACTACTCAGTGCTGCACAGTACGCTGAATAACGCGTCTCGCTTTGAGGCATACCAACGGACAAGACAGGACATGGTACCGCTGGGAGGATATTCAACTAGAAAAACTTACATTAATTCGTCCAGCAAATAAACTGCAAGCTAGGTAAAATGTTCATATCCCATTCCCCCACCGTAACCCGCAGGCCTCCACCAGCTCAGTCGGTGATCCCGTTGCACCTTCAATATTTTGGTAAGCCCAACCATCTAGTTTTGTCTTACGCGCACATCTGGTACACTGACCTCCACGTGTCATATGTTCACTGTTATAGGCATGAATTACTTTTTGGACGAAAGGGACTTTCACACTGCTTGCCCCAACATCAGTGATGTTGCTAGCTTCGGTCCACCATTCAATAAAAAATGCCATAAAATGTTTGGGTATTAATGCAGTTTGTGAATAAAGGTGCTTGAGCGGCAAAAATTCTTTAATGATTATGCTCCACAGCTGATGGTCATCCTTGGGCCATGGTTTCCGCTTAATAAAAGGGGTGGCGAGCTTTCGTTGTAGTTTGAGTGAGTATGAAAACACGGCAGCAGTAGTAAAATGGTGATTTATCAGGGTATCTCACCATTCCTATAATATCGTCTTCTTACTTGCAGAGTTACTAGAGTTCCTTCCGCATTTCTTCAGAATTGGCAGTAATACAACGTCCGTTATCAACGTCACCTATCGTCTTCCAAATGCCGCTAATGAGCTTATTTCAGCCCTGAAGCTAATTTCCGTGAAATATTTTTAGGACTTTCCAGTTATAGCAAATTCCAACCATACTCACACTTTTCTCCAAACGTTCGCTGCAACTGGCAAATTCGATTTCCAGATTGCTAGTTCTCGTAGCTGCTGGAACTTTTATTGACACAATAGCTACGGAACTGCACAAACGGTTACGCTGTGCAAGTAAAGTGGTTGTATTTAACATACCTGACAGAATACCTTTGTTGACCGTGAAAAGAGTCTTACTCAAAGCTGGTAGGATGGAAGACCAGGAGTGCCACTGCTTAAGACTTCGCAAGAAAGTACAGCAAAAATTTGTCCACTGTTACTGCAGTTCACAAGTGAATTTGTAGCGAACGAATTCGTCAACAGACGAGACCAAATTATGCGTGCCACAAATTTTAAGTCTATAAAAGTGTTCGGTGATAAGACACCACTCCAAAGGGAAGTATTACGAACTAATATCTCCCAAGTAGAGAAGTCAAGTCACAAAGTCAGCAACCTCATTGACTTGACTGTCGATCTCGACTGCTCTACAAATTCCGTAGATGAGCAAGCTGCAGCTGGCAACACTGTTACGTTGTCCGCTCAGAAGAATACTGAAAAGCCAACCACGTCCAGCTCTGTTGACGCCGGGCGCGTTCACGTTTATCCAGCAAGGCCCACGGTTAATGCTGAAAATACCTCCCCTGTACATCGACGACTCCCTCCGTCAAACAAGGTGCTGACTGGAATGAGTCCTGGCCCTAAGGCGCCGAAAGTTCTCCAGAGTGTTGGGGGCAGTATCCCAAATTTCCAGAACAAAGACGAGGCTGGACAAGCAAATCCATCTCCTTTTTACTGTGAGCATTTCCCTCCATTATCCGGAGTGACTGTAAATCCCAACCGCAGATCCAAAACGCCTGAACAAGGCTCCAAACCAGCAGTAAGACCTGTACGGTGCTTACTACAGAATAATGTTCTAGGTTTGCAACATAAGGGTAAATCGACGGTATTTCATAAACGCTACGAATCGGGTTCTAAGAATCACATTCAAAGAGCCAACGCTTCGCAGATGAAAATGAACAATTTGCACACTACTGCTTTTAAGCCAGTCCACAACTATAATAGGCTTCACGCTTTTGTGCATTACCCAATAGCTCCGCGATACCCTATCCCCTACCCAAAACAAGAGTGTTTACTAGTCACCAAATTCCTAACGTATATACCCGTCAAGTGTACCACCAACGGACTATATAACTAACACAAATGTCCGCCAACCCAGTCCTTTTTAGTGCACCCTTCGGCATTTCATCCACCACCACCTGCCCCCTCCCCATATCCCACTCAATCATCCTACCATGATGACACTGTTCCAGCACTTTCTGTCGTGGAGTCAAATCTTTGCGACATCCGCTCGAACATGAGTGGGAAATTGGTACATCCCCCAGACCGGACCTCTCCGTATGATAACTCGCAACCCACTGCTCCATCTGTCATGCAGTTTTTCAGCAGTTTAAGTGTTGTGCCTTACAGAAAAATTCCATTAATTTATTACTCATAAACGTTAGATCATTGGTAAGTAAGATGCACATCTTTAGATCTTTTGTTTTTTGTCTAATCCCCATATCATTCTCGTCACTGAGACGTGGTGCTCTCCTGATACACCAGACACGCATGTAAGCATCATGGGATATCATATGTTTCGTAGGGATCGTCTCACAGGACGAGGAGGTGGATGCATTATTTACCTAAAAGAGCAATTTTCCGCAGTTACACTTGACGAGCCTAGTCTTTATAAAAATCGAGGACTCGTTGTGGTTAATGGTCTCTATAGGTCATCGCGACCTACTCATAGGATGCATTTACCAACCGCCTAATGCTACTAGCAGTGATTTGACTGACCTCGTAGAGGTGATAAATCATGTATCAAACATGTCTTGCGAACACAAACTAATAGGTGGTGACTTTAACATGCCTAATATCTCCTGGACTTCATTCTCAGCTCCTGCAAAGCAAGCTGAATTTCTTTCATGCATTCAACTGAATGGATGGAACCAACATGTCACAACGCCCACCAGACAGAGGCATATTTTGGATCTCATATTCACCATAGGTATCTCGTCTGTAGGTATATCCGTTCTGGAACAATTTCCAGGAAGTGACCATAACATAGTCAAGTGTCAGTTTGACTTCAATACAGTTACCAAACCGACAGTTGTATTCTACCGTCCGATCAAATGCATTGATTGGAGTACCTTTTCTCCTTACTAAGATCCTCAAAACAGAATTCAGTTCAGGGTAACTCAGTTTGCAGGACAAGAGCAGGCACCCATCGAGCCTTGCCAAAATCCACGTCCAAAACTATACGCTGAAACATTCATGCACTGATAATGTTACCTCGCTCGGTGATGAAACGTTTGCAACCTAAGTGCCAAGCGCGGTGAACGTGCAAATACCAAAATTGAATCGTTCGTTAACTATTCAAATTCACACCGACCTACACGTTATCTGGCGATCCAATAACTATCCATATCGATATCCACCGGCAGTGAAGAAAACTCATTTTCGAAACAGTGAATGAAACGTTCGTAAGAACCCGATCTAATACTGTGCCAATCGGATAAGTGGACAAAAAATGGTCTCACACCTTGAATATGAAAAATCCCAAAAATTGAACAAAGAATGTGCCTGTACTACGAAATCGGCAACTGACCACCGCACAGTAGTGGGGGATAATGGAACGGAACCAAGCCCAATCAAACACATGGTCAGTGGTTGGTTAGGACAGAACGACTGTTCGTGGATGGAGATCTTGGAAGTTACTCAGAAAAAATGGAAAAAATGTCTAATTTTGGTTTTCGAGTTTTACAGAGGTGAGATTGAATAACAGTAAAAACAGTGGTAGCAGTAGTTGAAATAAAAATGCAGACAATTAATGCAGTTTATCTGAGGGTGATAAAAACCAAGGGCCGCTTTTCAGTAATAGGCAAACCAACCAAAGCTATTTCAACATCAGTCCAACAGACCTAATGATATAAACAGTGGCCAAAATTAATTGATATCGGGCAAACATGGTTATGACTTGAACACCCCAGGTAAGGCGTGCGTTCATCTTTTGACCCCTTATATAATAATATATATTTTCTCAACGCATTCGTGAGAGACACGCTCGAATGTGCGCGATCATGACAGATAATTACAGGCGTTACAAAACAACAAATCAACAACATTGTAAGACAAATGAAGTCTGCTGACAAAAGCAATGCATAATCAGACAGAGGTAGGTTGCGGTTTACGAAAGTTTGATACACACATCAGTAAGAGAAATAGTTCGCTCATTCCTCAGATTCTGTTCCAAAGATTAAATGTTATACTAATTTCTCTTATACAAGGTTATGTGGGGGACGATATTTCAAATATTTCAAGGTCATGCCGGGAAATACGTGCAAATGCATCTTCGAGGGGTTCCGCCATTATTTGACATAATTGGCTACGGAAAAATTTTGAAGCAGTTCGGCTCGGGCAAGGGAGGACGGGAACTTCCAAAATCCGGCGAAGAATTGAGCAAACTCCAGCGCAGGACTTCTTCGGTTGTTCCAGAACGTCAAAAAGTTGAAAATGTCGCGAACTGCTCGGTCAATATGGGGTTTCTAACGTCCGTTCATCGCGGAAAATTTCCTCGCATAGCAGATGTTTTCAAGAGTGAGAAAAAGAGCACAATCTTACGCGTTAAATGGAGAAATGCGGAGTGGTCACATGTAATATGATAAATAATGTATGTATAATATTTTCTTGACTAAAACTTCACGCGATATAATTGCTTTTTTTTCTTCATTCCATTGAAGTTTATAATGTGGGCAGGTAATTGTTATAGTATTCCGCGACTATTGGGTAATGAGCACCCAGCCAGCACATGGGACACTCTGTAGTGGACAAGTGGGCATACGTTAAACCCTCATCCACTAAC
>LOND01005263.1:8055-18116 GCA_014220965.1 Paragonimus kellicotti
TTGTACACGGTGGGTTGTATGCTTTCTTGAACAAAAGTATATTCATCTACTGGCCTGAGTAAGGTTGTTTGTGGTTATAGCGAAAATTGTTCTTGTGGAATTTGAGAGAATGTTCCTCCGGAAAAAATTCGAATCATTAAAGTTGAAATCCCCGGGCTCTCTGTGTCCAAGTTTGTCCGTTCGGCTCATGCAAAGTTTATTGTTATTGGCCCCAGATTAGGTTGTAATCCGAAGTGGCTTCGTAGCTCAGTTGGTAGAACATTTGGCGTGTCTGGGCATGATGTTTCTGTTGCGGGTTTTAATGCGGCAGAAGTTTAGAGTTTTCGCAATTGGGTCTCTCCAATTTAGAAATGTGCGGTTTGTTGTCTTCCTAGCCTTCACATTCTGATTCGTTCCTGTTTGTTTTTCGTACAACGAAGAGCAGCTTTCAGAAAGGAAGTTGCACTATACCATTACCTGGTTTATTTCCAGAATGAGTTGATTGGTTTCCATTTAAATGAACCAGAGATTGCATGGGTAATCAGAAAACGACTTGGAACTGCACCGGAGCAACAACTGGAAGGCAAAATAAATTGTAAACAGTACGTACAGATCTGGACCCCGCGACATGATGGTCGGTCTTACATCAATTAAATTATCTTGCACTGATGACTGGACAAACTGACCTCCTCAGTGAGCCAAAGGGCCCGTAATTAGATTGTGAATACCACTTTAACCTTTCAATAGCACTTGCGGAGCAAAAAAAGGTCATTCAATAAGGGACGATCTTTATTGTCAGCCTCAACACGTGCTCACGCTAAACTCGCGTGCGTTTATGAACCGGAATTCCAAATCATGACAGAATGGCAGTTTCCACTCCCAAGTCGTGGGAAGTTCCGCCTGGTTTGTGTATGGCTGGTGCTTTCTGTCGTGGGTTTTTTGTCTGCCATTCCTCGTCCATTTGTTCGATTTTGTTGGCCGACAGCTGGTCCGGTCGCCCGTGTTGTCTGCAATCCAACTGCTGTAGGATTTTGGGCATACCTCATCACCGCGTTGAGGTATTCTACAGAATGCTGGAATAATCACGCCTCCAATTTGGCCACTCACCACACTTGCTTCCATGAAAATCTTACCTGACAGATTGTACCGACTTGTTTCTGTTCGCTCTCCTTGTTCATCCAGTTGCCAGTTGAAAGAATTAAAAAATGTATTGACCTCCGTCGACTAGGCACCCAAAACTGCAGCAACAATTTATTCTTTGTTCACTGAAACGCAAATCTAGAAGTTCATGGAAGCCATCAAGTTGTGGATTAATCTGGAATTTGCAACTGTCAAATCCAGCAGTACACAAGCTTGGCATCATCTCATCCTGAAAGGCCGACTTCAACTGATCTAAAGAACGATAGGCTGAAAGGGCAAGTTGAACACTATTCATACAAGGTTGTGGTTGAGCGTTCGGATTTGATCATTCGGTCATGCCTATTGTGAGGTTGCTGGCGTTGTGGTTAACACGCTAGTCTCACAAGCACGAGGGTCAGAGTGCAAACTCCGATCCAGACAAGGATATGCACTACTGATGAGCTCTAATAAGAGCGAAACTCGAGTCTAGTGCTTCCTTTCGAAGTGGGCTAGCCGAAAGGCTTATCTGAATGCGAAGGCTGCGATCAAGTGTGGGTGGTGTTCAATTTTGAAAGGAGGATGAGCCAATGGCAATTGCTGAATTACGTCAACTGCGAGCACCGGGCTGCATTGTGAGAGAACGGAAAACTCGTAAACGCTTGTCCTTCAGCAAGATGTACAACGAACTGGTCGAACTGCTCTGCTTTCAGTCGGTCTCTTCCACAACACCGGGTAAAGGAAGTGCTCGAATGTTTGGTTAGCGATCAAGATGATTTTGATGAAAAAATTGTTTGTTTATATTGCCTAAATGCCTCTGCCGTCTCATTTCCATTCGACTGTGCAATTTTTTCTACGCACCTCTTTCTATTCGTCCATGTGTTTTTGTGCATGCATGTACACCATAGTCCACACTGTTCTTCTCTTCCTCCTGCAACTGTAATAACCCGCGCTATGTACTGCCTTCGGACTCGTATAGTTACTCAATTATGTCTGCATTGAATGCATGGAAAACCTTCGGATGCTTCATATGGTCAGAAGAAGGAAGTCAGTCCGAAGAGAAAATTCCTTAATTAACGCAAACACTGATTGTTTACAAATCTTTCCCATAATTATCGGTTCACAGTCACTCTCAGACATACTCTGACCAATTACCAAGATTTTCATTCAGACGTGTGTAAGGCAGAAGACATGTTGCGATATGTTAACATTTCATTTACTCTCATCAGTCGCAAACGTAAAACATGCCAGTTATATACATCATATAGATAGGGACAAACAGGGACTAGACATGCCTACAAACACAGAATTATGTAATCAAGATGATGTCAACCCGAGAGGTTGCCTCAGCCACTTTTGTGCATTCAGCGTCATCGATTTCGCATTAACACGTCATAAACGACTGTCGTCAGCAAATTGAACCTAGGTGGAATCACTTAAGATTGCATTGTTCGCGACCAGTAGGAGCACCGCAGACGGTTATTTGGCCTTCTCGGCAAAGCGATTGTCCAAATCTCAAATCTTGCTCAGCCCAACGCTGTGTGCACAACAAGTGAATGGTAGCCTATTCGAGTTTGAGCCTGATGTCTTTGTTTGACATGAACTCTTAGCTGTGTTTGCAGGTATGTTTAATTCCACTGGTTGTCTAACTCTAGTCCATGATGTACTGATAAACTGACAATGCTTCATACGGTGCACTGATAAGACTACACGTAAATTCTTAGCTCGCGCGGCAACGTGCTTCCTATCTGCTCTGCTGATGTAGTTATCCAAGGGAAACTCAGTGTTTCAACCTGTGAAGAACGTTATGCTCCTGCGCGTGAACTCTCTAATGAACTTGGCAAACACTCGGTCTCTGATTCAGACTCATCAGACGAATACTCAATACACTTTTATGATGGATACCCAAGACTGAACAGATCGACAACTTCCGGAGGAAAGTTTAAACTACCATGTAAGCATCACGAGGTGTGGGCTCTTCTGGACGGATATAGACCAAAATTGTTCCAACGTTGGTTCAGCTAGTCAACCAAAATTCCACAAGAACAATTTTCGCTATAACCACAAACAACCTTACTCAGGCCAGTAGATGAATATACTTTTGTTCAAGAAAGCATACAACCCACCGTGTACAAAGCACTACACACTCATGTGGGATGAAGTTGAGTTGGAATAGACACCTCCAGTACCAGGCGGACGGGTAAACGTACATACAAAACATCCATACAGATAAATATCGAATGTTGCCGAGATCCTTGGAAAATATACAATTTATAAGGGTTACTAGAGAGTGGTCAGCGATTTTGGACCCCGACTCTGTAAACTTACATTCAATCTGATCTCTAGATATTTTCACAAACTGCCTTCAATGCCCGTTTATTCTAGTTCTGAATATTCCTGTGGTCCGTTAGATACAAACCTGTAAACAACTCTTACGACTAATTTTATATATACAATTAACAATTATCTCAGTAGGGGAAGGAAACTTAAAGTGCGCCAAGAAAGAACACGCTAGGCAACGGAAAATTTGGTTTCGGTTTTTTCATACTTTCACATGTTCCGATTTTACTAGTACTGCGACTACCTTAAGCGTAATATTAACATCCGCCAAATTACTCCTAACCTACAACCTTTGGATTCGTGTGATTACTCACTTCTTGCTTCCGCTGACCACCGCAAAATTCCAACCGGTTTACTTGGTCCGAACACCATTCTATGCCAGAAAAGAAGCTTCCTCAATAAACACAAGTAACTCACACGTCTGCGGTAGCGGCCTTGTTATCTCAAAATCAGCAATCAACTCAGCTGGTACTTCCGAATTTCTTTTTGATCAACTAGAGAACACGCTGTCGGTGATAACAGTTATTACATTTTAATAATTCTCCTTAGTGGACTCAACTTGCTATATACGTCATTAACCTGTCCTTCACACAGATTGGACGCTCGACAGCTTTCACGGTGAACTACTCTGGTATGACTGGACGTATGCGCGCCTATGTGATTGCACCGTCTGGAGCACAAACGGAAGCCTATATCCATCAGGTTGACGTCGACCAGCATGCAGTTCGTTTCACACCACAGGAGAACGGGCCTCATTTAGTTCATGTGTTGATGGACGAAAGGCCGATTCCCGGCAGTCCGTTCCGTGTGATTGTAGGACAAGATGATTTTGGTCCGGTTACTGCTACTGGTGATGGTTTATCACATGGAAGAGTCGGTGAGTAAAGCTCACTAATGACAAACAGTCATCATCTTTGATAAGTTGATTTACGTGGTGTACTGGAAAAACTATCTACTTGTCCGTTTTGCTTAGGTGAGCGCAACTACTTCTTCGTCAACACCACTCAGGCAGGTAGTGGAGCTCTTTCGGTGACTGTTGACGGACCGAGCAAAGTGCAACTGAATTGTACGGAACGTCCAGACGGTTATGACTTTTCTTATCTGCCTATGGCGCCTGGAGAGTATTTGATCAACATCAGACACGGCGACCAGCAACACATAGTCGGTTCACCGTTTAAGGTCGGTCCCATTGATTTTGATCGTCCTATTTATGGTTACATATGATGCTGTCTTACATTCAAATAGATATTGCGTGAATGTGTGAACGGATTACGAAGTTGAATAACGAAATTTAGCAAATTCCGTAGTTAAACATGTTCTGCAGATTCCTTCACATCATCGATTTGCATAATACAGACACTGATCTGGATGTCCCGAAAGTTGACTAGGTTATCAACAAGATGTGACTAGTTTGCTTTTGTTGACTTGTCCCATTTGTGATAGAATTAGGCCTGATGAGTGTACTCCAAATGTTGTTTATCATTATTCAATAATTCTCCCCAAAGTGACCACTTTCCACTCAGCGAATTCGCTCAGCTAATCGGTGATGATGGTTTTCGTAGAATTGATGTCATATTTGTCCAGGTTACGGAACACCCTTATTTGAACGTTTTTTTTTGCTAACATAAAATAAGCAGTTGTTCTTTTTTAAAGGTTTCGAGGGTCCCCATTGTTTGTGGAAAGCTGACTGGACGGCATCGAGTGTCATTTTTGATTGTCAAATTAATCCCTCCTACGTCACATGCCAATAATTCACGCACTTTTACGACTGATCAGCCATGCTCGAATGCTGTCTTGTAGCCCTCTTCACTGAGCATACAGTATCAGAGCACTAGAATCAGAACAGCGGTGACCGAAAGCGTTAATTAATGTAATCGATTAGGACTCAAGACGCACAACTGAGCGCATGAAGGCAGGACGGTCCAATAATGTTTCACAGTGAACAGAGGTCGTCCACCTTTGGGAGCACCGTTTCAACTGAATGAGTTTCCGGAAATTAGCAGATAGACTAGGAGAGATAGTCCACTACAGTTTACTTCTGCAGAGGTTACCAGTTCATCATGGTAATGGCCGGTGGTAATCGGCCAATACTGTTAAGTCCAACTACGGTTTTTCCAGTTTCTTGACCTTCCCATAGTTATAAAGTTTCTTTTGACCCACTAGCGCAGTTGCAATTCCCCACTGGTTTGTACCAAGTTAACCTTGCTACATTGTCATCATCGTTCTTCATGCCACTCCGTCATTCTGTCATATAAGACCGGACTAGAGTGATCTTTTTTTAATACGCCCACACATTATGTAACGTGAGCCATGAATTTTTAAAAACAGTCGGTTAAATTCCAACACATTATCACTGTGCATGACATTCTATGCGCTACTGCTCAGCTGTTTTAGGCTTACCGGTGGAAACCTATGATTCTAAGCTTCCGATGATTAGTAGAAGATTTTATTCATATAGAAAAACTGTTTTCAGTAGATCCATCAGGTCGCTCGTAATTACATTATACGATTCAGCTAGTTATGCATGAAGAGTAAAAAATGTCACATAAATTAATAAAAGTCTCAAACCCTACAAAAAATGTGGATACAGGTGTGTAAGAATGCTGCAGATTTCCCTATTTGAGTCCTCTGTTTGTCAATGATGCACGTTTCCTGTTTAACAGTGTTGATCGATTTGACTGATTGTACACAGGCAAGCACCCTAGAATTTGAACACCTGCACTGCATTGACAAGCGAAATCAATGTAGAGCTGAGTGGATATGGTATACAGTATTAACTATTATGCACATTTTTACTGTTTGTGTGTTGGACACCATACGACATCCGGAAGCTTTTTGTGCCCGTCTATCGGGTATTTAAACCAGTTTTTGTGAGTCATTATGGATTGTGGTGTGGTTGATGATCTTGCATACAATCTCACCCGGGAGCATGAAAATCGGTCTTTTCTGTCTCACCTAAAATCTGCTTGTAGATGACCGTCATTGCACGCTCGAGGTTGTTCATTTTGAATGAGTTTTTGTCCTTTTGTTTCCATATGGTACTTATGCGATCCACAATCCAATTAGCAAATAGCATGCCGAATTCATTGTGTGAATCAGTAGAACAAATGTACATTGTCTAGTCTGGGTCATTTTCTTTCAGATCAGCTGACATACACAATGTAGTTAACTGACGTCACGGAACACTAGCCTACTGCTCCCTTCCACTTTGAGAGTGAATACTGTGTCTGCATGCACACAGTCTGATTTGCCTCAATTCACCGTTGACCATAGCTTCTTGATGCGTATGTAAACGTTTGCAAACGCTCGATGAGCAATAGATAAACCAGCAGATTGCGAACTCCGTTTGTAGAGAGTTCTACAGGAACTCAGAACGAACTGGCAGATTTTTTTCAGTTTCATGGTGTTTTGTTTCAGAATGCATGTTTATCCTTGCTGTAGGTTTGGTACGAAAAGGCTTTTAGTATCCGTTAATTTTACTTCACCTGGCTTCTTTCTGGAACATTCCCGCTGCTGTCCCATTGTGTCTATTGTGATCAGTTGACAAATTACTTACTCGTGACTATTTGATTATTTGTTTTCGTTAGTGAGATTGTCAACGTTTGCTATTAAGAGGAAACGTTATCTTGATATCTTGCTGAACCCGCGTTGAATGTTAATTATACGGATTATTGTTACTACGTTGTAGAGATAAAGCTCACATTAGAAGAACAAACGTGATGACTGATTGCCTTTGATATTTCGTCATCAGACCAGTACAGCTAAGTAGATTAGCAAATACGTACTTAAAAGGGACAATAAACGAAACTAGGGGATTGAGGGGTCAGTTGTGCCAAAATCAAAACTTTTGAACTCATAAAAGCTGTCATTGCAGAGTGGTCTGAGTTCTGCCCATGTATTACGTCAGTCTATCCAGGTCATTACTCTGACAGTATTTTTGCCCAACATGATCCGACCGTGACCATGGAAGTCATGGGCTGTACAAGAATTTGTCTTCTTACATGATCTATCTGTGTAGGCCTTTGTGACCGGTGATGCAGTGCATGACGTCTTCACTGCGGACTCGACACACGTAGTTGTGGAGACTGGAGGTAGACTGGCAACTGGCCCACAACGGTCTGTCACTGAATCACGACCAAATCGGGTCATTTGTACGGGAAGTGGACTGCAGCAGGCCTATTTGAATCAAACCAACACATTCACCGTCAATGCTACACAAGCAGGTAAGTTCAGAAATTGTTCAATCAGATATGTAGCATAATGGCAAGATATAACTTCCATAGTAATAGTTGTGATGAAAAAGGACTGAACGACAGTTCTATATACAAGAAATATACAAGTGTACGCGGACAGAGGAACTCAATGTTGTACGCCTGTAACCAATTTAACTGTGATGCAGAATAGCCCGCTAACTTTGTGTTTTAATGTCTTTATGTTTGAAGAAACATTGTCCCTAGTGTGGTATAGGTTTACTAGGTGCCGTGAACAGCTTCGAAGAAAATTAACGAGTGAGCGTGAACGTCTGTTTACTGCATGACGCCTGTAACCCACTCTAGTTTGTGTGGATTTGACCACTAACTAAGCAAGCAGACAGAGGACTTTGTGTTTTAATGTCTTTATGTTTGAAGAAACATTGTCCCTAGTGTGGTGTAGGTTTACTGGTGCCGTGAACAGCTTCGAAGAAAATTAACGAGTGAGCGTGAACGTCTGTTTACTGCATGACGCCTGTAACCCACTCTAGTTTGTGTGGATTTGACCACTAACTGAGCAAGCAGACAGAGGAACAGAACATTCCAAACAGATGGTAAACATCCCGACTTCGTCACGTGTATCAACGTCTGCAGTGTGGAAGTAGCTGTGGCAACTCGCGCATTTGGATTTCGTACTGTAAAGGACTCACATAGACATTCTCTCATATCAGGCAAGCCAACAGATAGAGGTTTGTTAAACGTTAGTTCCAAATATCCTCAGTGTCGGGGATTGGAGTAAAACTGATTGCTTATTCCATGGGAAAGATGACCATCCGAGTCGACCTCCACCACACAAAAACAAGTAGATTCAGCACACTGAGTCAACTTCCGTTGGGCTGATTTTTATTCAGTTCCACGAAGTTCATCGATTGTACTCAGTTCAGTTGACGTGCGTGTTGATCAGGTATAAGTCATTCACTTTATTCGCTGGGTGAGATTGCTCAGCTCATTATCTGATTGCAAAGATAAGAAATGACGGAACCCAAAGTGTTTAACAACTGTCCAGTTGGAGAGAAAAGAACAAGCTAACTTGATCCCGCAGATGCAGTAAGCCAGAACCAAAAAATAAGACAGCGTGAGATATCGAATGCACGTACGCTCAGAAAAAAACCTAGTAGAATTAACACGGACACAAAGTTACAGCTCCTTTTAAAAAGATATAACGGAAGAGAATCTAAATCCAAGCTTCTTATAATCAGGTGAAGATTACCCTATCACAATCAGTTCTAGAACAAGTTTTCGCCTAAATTTATACTATATCAATAATGAAGGAGCACGCACAATCATGTCAATGAATTTTATTGTAAACTTTTTTCCATGCTGCGTTATTCGTCTTGATACAGTTTTCTAGGAAGAGGAACACAAAGTAACAGACTAACTTATCGCCTTCATAACCACAACTAATGTATATTTCCACATTCATCTAGGACATGATGTACTTTACGTGGGTGTATCTGGACCCGCTGTTGCTTGTGAAGAAGTCAACATCAAACACCTCGGCTTGGGTCAATATGCAGTCAACTATGTGGTACGCGATCGGGGACAACATCTGATCATGGTCAAATGGGGTGACCAACACGTACCTGGCAGTCCATTTGTGATCAATGTGATTTGAGTAGTCCGGTTAGTTCAAATGACGGAGCAGACCTCTTTCTTATACTTCTGACCCCCCCGACTAGTCTGATACCCAAAAGTGGATCACACTGACCTTTGCACCCTAAACAACCTTTTTGTAGCGCTAGTTAAATGGCTATGCTTGGTAGTCTACTTCTCACCGCTCGCTTACCTGACCCTATCAAAACCCATGTCATGTCTTAACAGTCATTCAGACTATTGAGCTGATCACTGCATCATGAGAACTGATTCAAAAATGAGATTTGTCAAAAAATGAGGGGTTGAAATGACCAGACGTGGTGTTAGCTGCTTCTTCATTCATAATTCTGTTGAATCTTATTTACAATCTTTTATTGTCTTCCACTTTTGGACTCCAGTCTACCAGCTCAGTATTACCTACAAAGTAAACTTTGTTTACTACTCCTGAATTGTCCAATCGATGTGAAGCAATGAAACTAGTCAGAATATGTCATCATCGTCGTTGCTATTCTCGAACTGTCCAGCACACGCAGTTAACTATTTTCGCATCCGTTCAGGTGAAATTGAGTCACGGTCAGATCTGAGGCTCACCACTCGTGCTGCCGGTAAACTCAACCCACCTGCGTTTTTTCGAATTTGATGACGCACCGTTTCGTTTCTAATTTCATCACAACGTTTCCTCGTGTGCACTATTGCACACGGATCTCTTCATCTCACGTTCTGCTGTTTAACAACCCCATACCCTAGAATCAAAATCCGGATTTCAGTCACACCGATTAATGG